>JAKUCM010001382.1:0-91993 GCA_023374145.1 Lepidium sativum | reverse complement strand
AGGGACTGGTCCACTAAAAAAATCTATCGACTTTCTTTATACTCCAAATCCCACAAACAAAAATGATCTGACCCATAGATCCAAACTGAAAAATGCAATAAACAGTACAATGAAGGACCTTGGAAAAAGGGAAGGAGCTTCAAGAAAGCTACAATGGCGTCACTTATGGAGGAAGCAGTTAGGTGCGCGGCAGATGAGCTAATAACTAAGGGGTAAATTTGTAATTTAAAGTCTAGGCTAGGTTTTCAAAATCAACTCTATTACAAAGTTTAGTAACTCTACTAAACACTCTTTAACTCTATCATTAGCTAAACTTCTTAACTCTATCATGCACAGAGTTTTCTCACAATTAAACTCTACTACACGCACTTAAACTCTACTCCGCTAGTGTAGTAGAGTTGATTAAAGCACGAAAATCAACTCTACTACGCATAAAATCTAACTCTACTCTACACGACTTTTAATTCGTGTCAACTCAACTAAACACACTTAAAACTCTACTACCTTCCACTCCGCTAGTGTAGTAGAGTTGATTAAAGCGCGAAAATCAACTCTACTACGCATAATATCTAAATCTACTATACATGACTTTTAATTCATGCCAACTCTACTAAACACACTTTAACTCTACTATGTTCCACTCCGCTAGTGTAGTAGAGTTGATTAAGGCACGAAAATCAACTCTACTACGCATAAAATCTTACTCTACTATACACGACATTTAATTCACGTCAACTATACTAAATACACTTTAACTCTACTATGTTCCACTTAGGCATGGACATAATATCCAAAACCTGAGCCATACCTTGAACCCAATCAGAAATACCCAAACCCGAACCGAACTGAAATTTATAAAATACCTGAACGGGTTTTACGTTATGAAAGTATAGGTAACCGAACCCGATTGGGTAAAAACCAAAATCCGAACAGGTACTCGAAATTCCCCAGAATATATAATATATTTACACAAATATTTATATATATACTTATAGTTACACAAATATTTAAAATTATAATTACAAATCTAAAAAAAAACTAATAATTTATAATCAATATAACATTATAAAAGTAAAATATTATATATTTTAAGAAGTTTTTTTTTTGTCAACGATAGTGAAATATGATAAAGGTAGAAAACAGACAAGAAGCATCAGGGTTGAGGCCCATATAATCTCCCAAACCGTGCCAGCGTATCGGCCTTCGAATTCAACGCCCGTGGGATGACAAATAAGGTACACACCTCGAAAAGAGACCGTAACTGCTGGAACTCCTCCTGATATGTCTCCAACGCCGGCCACTCCTCAGGTTGGTTAAAGATGTGCCACACCATCTCACAGTCCGTAGACACCTCTACCTCCTGAATTTGACGCTCTGCCAGTGCCTCCGAAGCCCGAATGACTGATTCCTCCTCAGCGTGCAGAACCGTAAGACTACGGTACCCCCGTTCCAATCCTGATAATAATCCGTCCACTGAATCTGGAAAAGAAATCCACCCGAATCCAGAATACTGATCAGTGTCTTTTCAGGAAGCGTCCATAAAGCATCTATACCCTGTGAACGACTGATTGGCTTTGGCAGGGAAAATCATTGCCAACTTCGATGAATCGATCTTAGACCTGCTAACATCTAACAGAACCCTAGACCCATGACGAGCAAGATTCCAGTCTTTAAAGTCTGAAAATGCTCTTTGCAATACCGTTCTGAGATCCAAATCAATATTCGAATAACAGAACCCATTTCTAGCTTTCAAAATATGCCTTATGATACAAGGAAACATTCCACAATCCCCCCGACCCGAGAGTCGCGACCATAAATAGTCTAGGTTAGCCCAGATTGACCCGCCCGACAGGACCCCCAGACCTGATGGCATAGGGGATAATGCCCAGACCTAGTGAGCCGGGGGACAATCAAATAGTATATGAGTTATCGTCTCGGATTCTGCCGCATACCGTAGACACCAAGCATCTCCACCAAGACCTCTTCTGGTCAAATTTTGACATACCGCTATACAATAAAATGGTTTATTTTATTTGGACAATTTAACTTCCAAATTCTCTGAAAGAAATTATCAAAATTTGGTCCAAATTGAAGTCTAATCACTCCGCTTATCCCTACGTGTCTCCTTCGAATATCCCGACTTAACCGAATATCTCCTAGATTTTGTAAAATGCCAATTCCAGTTATCCCTATATGTCCCCTTCGGAATCCGAATTGCTAGAATTAATTCGACGTCTCTAGGTTCAAAATATTTTCGAACCAACATTTTCCGCCATCTCCCAATATTGTGATCAATAAACTGATCGACCGTCAAATCTGGGAAAACACATAAATCTGACCAGAATACTGGTCGAGGATAGACATCCGGGATCCAAGGATCCTTCCACACTCTAATATGTTTACCATCGCCTATTTTCCTAATAAGTCCAGAATTAATCAACTCATGATGATTGTGCATCTAGCAGACTATGATCCCTATAATACCTCCCTTGAAACACTTTAGGTAACAATGAATCAGGGAATTCTAATAGTCGCCATAACTGTTTAGCCAATAGCGCTGTATTGAAATCTTCTAACATCCTGAAACCCAGTCCTCCTTTAGATTTAGGTTGACATAGATATTCCCACTTTTTCTAGTGAATTCCTCGAGATGTACCTGAAGTTGCCCACCAAAACCTGGCCACCGCGGATTGAATCCTCCGCAATACCTCTTTAGGCAACCTATAACATGTCATTGCATAGGTTGGCAACGCTGTTAGGATTGATTTGATGAAAATCTCATTCCCAGCTTTAGATAGAAATTGGGTCGTCCAGTTCGCAACCCGATTCTCCAATGTCTCAGCCACGTAATCAGCCACATTTGTTTTAGAATCAGTAATGCACTCTGGTAAACCCAGGTATAACCCCAGACCACCCATGTTCCTAATTCCCACAATATTTCTTACAATGTCTATATCTTCTTGTTTTACTCCTTTACCAAATTGAATTGACGATTTGTCAAAATTGATTTTCTGTCCCGAAACTAGTTCATACTCATTAAGAATAGTAAGTATCTGTGTAGCCTCCCCTGGGGTTGCCTTACAAAAAAACATCGTGTCATCCGCAAATAACAGATGCGAAATTGCCGGACTTGTTCGTGCAATTCTGATTCCAGTAATAAGATTTTGCACCAAAGCCTTATTAATTTTAGCGATAAGAACTTCAGTGCACAAAATAAATAAGTATGGTGACAGCGGGTCCCCCTGACGTAAGCCCCGGTAAGGCTTGATTCTACCCTCCGGAACCCCATTAATCAGTACAGAATACTCCACACTTCTAATACACCACATAATACACCATATCCATTTTTCACAAAATCCTAATCTAGACAATAGAGCCTGAATAAAATTCCATTCCACCATATCATAAGCTTTACTCATGTCTGTCTTTATTGCCATAAAACTACCCCTCACCGAACCATTTGTTCGCAGAGCATGGACCATTTCCTGAGCAATCAAAATATTATCCGAGATTAGACGCCCAGCCACAAAGGCACACTACGTTTCTGAGACTAACTTTGGAAGAATTTGTTTTAAACGTAGGCATAAAATCTTGGAAATAATCTTATAACTAATATTACATAAACTAATTGGCTGAAACTCCGTCATATTTGTAGGTCTAGGTATTTTTGGAATCAGACATATATTTGTCTTATTCAAACATCTATCAAACTCCCCCTTCTCTAAAAGATTATTTACCAAAATTACTAAATCCGTTTTCACAATTTCTCATGAATATTGATAAAACTGGACCGTCATACAATCCGGACCCGGGGTCTTATCTGGATTCATCAAAAATAAAGCATTTTTGACTTCTAGTTCATCAGCTGGCCTCATCAACAATTGATTATCAAAATCTGTGATTCTAGGTTCAATTTCTGGAACATGGACCTCCAGTAACCCATTACTCGAAAAGAGTTGTGTATAATATGTCTTTACTGTGTGTACTATGTCTGAGTTTTTACTAACCCAGGATCCAGTACCATCAACTAATCCCGTTATTCTATTCTGTGCTCGTCGCTGCTTAACTTTGGCATGAGAAAATTTCGTATTCTCATCACCTTCCTTCAACCATTGATTTCTACTCTTCTGCTTCCAATAAATCTCCTCCTCAAGGTACGCTTATTTCAATTTATTGTTAGCATCTGCAAACCCGACAGAGTCTACTATCGAACCGACAGTATAGCCATCTACTACTCTTCGCAAATCCATTATTCTTTGTTGCCTTGACGGCACATTTGCCCATCTCCAGTGGGAAATTTCTCTGCGAACTTTTTTTATTTTAGTAGAGAAAGCATCATCACTAGATGAACGTCCGCCTAGTCTAGACCAGCTGCGTTCCACTATATCTCGAAAGCCGGTTTACTGTAACCACCGTTTATCAAAGGAGAAACATGAACGACGTCCTCTATTATCATGTTCCTTAAATCTACCAACTATTGGTCTATGATCAGAACCTATCATTTCCAAGTACTGAATTTCCCCTGTTGAGAATTTATCATACTAGTCATCATTGCCATATGCCTTATCCAAAATGCAACGAACCACACCATTGCTACGTACTCCCCTCCAGGACCAGAAGTTTCCTATTCTCGGGAACTCAATCATCCCACAATCTCTCAACATCTGATTAAAAGATAGGAAAAAATTCGTACTTCGTGGATTCCCTCCTTGTTTTTCATGATTCCCCATGATCTCATTAAAATCACCATTAATAATCCAGGGTCCTAATCTCGATGTACCCATCCTAGTTATTCGCTCCCACAGATGAGGTTTGTTTCCTCTTAGGGGTTCACCATATATAAAATTTATATGCGACCTTACATTAGTAATGTCTAATAAAAATGTCAATCATATTTTTCTCTTTATAATTAATTTGGACATTAAAATTATCTTTGTAGAATAAGGCTAAACCTCCACTTAAACCAACTGGTTCTAATGTGGTCAAATAATTGTATCCCAAATGCACTTGAATTCGCTCCAATAACTGAAATTTATTTTTTGTTTCAGATAACAAAAGAAATTCAGGTTTACAAGACTTCCAAATGTCTCTAAGGTAATTTATTGAAAGTTTGTTGCCAATACCCTGACAATTCCAACACATAAATGTAAACCGCATTCACTAGGGCCAGTTTCTTCGTAGATACACCACGCAGTGGCGTTGAATGTCTCGAGACAGGTTTCACCACCCCAGATAGTGGTTTAACTAATCGAGTTGCCATTCACTTTTGCAGTTTGGATGCTATGTTCTCATGTACAGCAGCCTCCTCTTCCACCGACATCTCTTTGTGGCTACTTAGTACAGCCTCCAAAGCCAGTTCCTCTAATATATTATCCTCCAATGCCTCTGAATCCAACAAATCCTCATCGGCGGCATCTTCATTGTTATCCGCATCAACGATTAGAGCATCAGTTTTGCTCTGTTCCAGATTATCCGATTCCAGCACCTCGACAATCTGAGAGCTTTCACTCGATTCCAGCTCCTTATTGAGGTCTCGTACATTACTATCTCCCTATTTTTATGGCCTTAAGTTTTCCAACGATTGCAAAAACTTCCAAGTGACTAACCTGCTAATCCTCCGTATGATGGGTTCATTTTCTTCATATTTTCGAGTTCCCCCTACTTCCAGCTATGAGCAAACATTCCTTGTACAACCAAGTAAGACCATATATGTCCGTACACAATTCATCCATCTCATGGCACCTACAACGTTCTTACAGAGCATTGAAAGCACATTACACTGAAATTGGCATAGCAATTGATAATTTAATTTGATAAAGATTATGTCAAATTTTAACCCAATCCTATTATATCTAGCTTCCAACTCACCATTCCAATTAACCGGACTGCTTATCTTTGGTTTGGCATCGTTTTGACCAGGATTAGTAGGCCTTATATGATCTAGGACATTCCAGGACCCAAACAAGGGGCCCATAATTATCATGGACATACCCCAGTTGCAGCCAAATTCGGTACAGATCAAAGTCTTTATACTACATTTACACAAGACCCACAGTTTTTTCAAAAACCAAGCCACAACACTCAGGGACAAGGCGACCACACCCTCAATGAATTTGATTTTATCATGTTCGATGTGGTTTGTCCGCTGAGACACCCATTTGACAAACAGAGAGGCAAATTTTCCATTTAGCCACACAAATCTCATGTCAACAGCCTTATATGTAATGTAAGAGCATCTTTTTGATAAGTGAACTTGTAACAAAATAGCAAAGAAAAAACTTGTGAACCAGAATGAATTGTCATAGACTTATAGACACTAAGCATTGTGTTCAATGATTTGAACTTAGTATCCCAACCAAACGCCGCAAACACCATTTTATCCCCGAAGTCTTACCATCAGACCTAGCTCTTATGGATAAGAACCTATTGACCATCGGTATACTGATCTTATAAACAGTAATCCTAAAAACCCTTCTCCTCTGGTTATAGACCATCAGTGGAGGCGGTTCAACTATTATGATTGATATGATTGGAGGATCTGCCAGAATCTCCGTGATTCTTCTCCCAGATTGACTCCAAATTAACCACCACATCCCTTGAAAACCCATGTTCGAGTCTCGGGTGAAAGCCCTAAAATTCTGGTTCACGCTAGAGTCATCATCTCCGGAGGTAATGTTACTCGAGATGATGACTTTAATCCCCAAACATACTAACAAGACACAATCAAAGGATAATCCTGTAGGGAATAACCCTAAACCATCATCCAATTTCACAAATCTAAATCTATTTTTCCAATTAGGGTTTGAAGAAAACTTACTGCTCATCGTCAATCACCCCGGTAAACTTTGATTCTGGATAACACAATATTTCCCATCCCAGAAACGATAGCTTGATCTTCGCTGCTCTTGTTCTCTTCGCTGCTAAAGACGTTGCGACGGCGCGATCTCTTAGTAGTTACTTTGTAAATACATTTATGTTTTATTGGTACAAACTATTATATTTTAATAAGTTATGATTTTAAAAACTGTTTTTTGAAAATATTTTGATTAAAAAAATAGTTATAAATTTGGATAACCCGAATCTGACCTGAACCCGAACCGAAATTTGATACCGAACTCGACCCGAACCCGAAATTTAATATCTGAACCCAACCTGAACCCGCGAAAATACCCGAACGGGTCTTATGTAGCTAAACCCGAAATACCCGAAACCCGAAAGACCCGACCCGACCCGACCCAAATGCCCAAGCCTAGTTCCACTCTGTTAGTGTAGTTAAATTGATCGCTTACGTGGGAGATTTCATTAATGGCATTTTCGTAAATATGTTTTTTCTTTACTCATTATAAAAAGACAAAATGGTATAGAAAAAAATTAATAAAACTATTATAGTAATTTTTAAATATTTAATTTATTTAAATAATTAACACTTATTTTCATCGTAATATAGCATAATTACCCTATTAAGAAACTCATGTGATTCAAATGTATAACTAATAATATAAAACTAGAATTTTCTTATTCAACAAATGCTTTAATAGATATTAAAAAAAAAGTCATATGATTCAAATGTACAATTATAGTATAAAACTAGAATTTTTTTGTTCAATAAATGCTTCATTAGATGTTAAGAAACTCGTATGATTCAAATGTATAAATATTAGGACAAAACTAAAAAATTTCTTGTTCAACAAATATTTCATTATATATTAATAAACCCATATGATTCAAACATATAAATATTAGTATAAAACTAGAATTTTACTTTTCAACAAATAATTTATTAAATATTAAGAAACCCATATGATTCAAATGTTTAAAGATTTGTACGAAGGTAGAATTTTCATATTCAACAAATGCTTCATTACATATTAAGAAACCCATATAAATCAAATCTTTAGAATATTAGTGTAAAACTAGAATTTTCTTGTTCAACAAATACTTCATCACATATTAAAAAAGCCATATGATACAATGTTTAAATATTAATATACAAATAAAAAATTTCTTGTTCAACAAATGCTTCATCACATATTAAGTAGCCCATATGATTCAAATGTTTATATATTAGTATAAAACTAGAATTTTCTTGTTCAAGTACATATGCTTCATTACAGATAAAGAAACCCATATGATTCAAATGTTTAAGTATTAGTATAAAACTAGAATTTTATTTTTCAACAAAATGATTCATTATATATTAAGAAACCCAAATTATTAAAATGTTTAAATATTATTATAAAATTAGAATTTTCTTGTTCAACAATGATTCAATACATATTAAAAAAAAACCATGTAATTCAAATGTTTAAATATCAGTATGATACTAGAATTTTCTTGTTCAACAAGTGTTTCATTACAAGTATAGAGAAACATAAGCAATCCACCACTATTACAATTGAAAGCACAAAGACAACATAAACAAAAATCAGACATTCACCAAACTGATTGTGATAGTCTATAAAAATTATCACTAGACTTTAAACGTTTTCAATCCAAATTCAACGAATTACAATTCGACCTTCACCAAACTGATTGTCGATAGTCCATATAAGCAAACAGAAAATGAACAAAATAATACTGAACTTACGCGAGATAAGTCAAATTAAGTTCGAATTACAAATTTGTCAAATTATATATCAACTAGCGTTGATTAAACCAATTTGAACTCAAAGAAAATCAAAATTAACACAAAAATAAACTACGTTAATGAACTTTAATTAAATGCTAACTTCATTTATCAAAACTCTTGACTATTGTGTAATCACTACTATAAAAAAATTGAATATTATTAGCGCATAAAATATGTTATCATACCCGTTACATAGTGTTTTCACAAATGATATGTTATCGACAACTATGATATCAATATGCATATTACAAATTAAACGTGACTCAAAAACCGATCCGTTTTATATTGTTTTACGTTTCTATATAATAACTCATTGACTGGTCTAATTCCTCAGTTCATCCTCGACAAGAAACAACACATGTAAGCAAACTAATTGACATAGATGCATATACTTTTACGAGGTCATTAAGTCATCAAGGACGAAGATACAACAATTATGGAGCTTGGTTAGGGAGTAACGCAGATTTTTAGCAACGAACGAATTTAACATGATTAATAAATTAATTGCTCCGGAGTATTACAATATAGCTCGTAAGGTTTCACAGTCTCTCATGTACTATGGACTATGCATGAGAAGAGGAAGTTATAAAGTGCAACTCAATTTTGCAGGATAATGTTCTCAAATAACCACAAGCTTAAGTGAATTTTGCACAACAAATAAAAAAGAATTTTGTTCATGAAAAGCAAAGTTTCAGTTTTTATTTGATCATTGTGTTAATTTGGAGTTCAGATTTGTGGAGGGTACTTTGGTGGAGAGAGACTTCAACATAGCAGAAAAAGCAGGTGGAGTTGGTAAAATGTTCACAAAAGCAAATTGATGTTGTTCAAGTGAACAAAAGTACATTGGAGATTCATTTGCAATTGTTAGAGAAATGCACAAATGTAATACCTACACGAGGTGTTTACAGGCCTTTGATATCTAATTACACCAAGTGATTGTTTTTCGTTCTAATTTATTGCATAGCCAATGGATAAATTGGTATGTTGAATGTATTTGGGATTGAAACTTGTGTCATGTATCTAAGTAGAATGTATTTTGAATTGAGACTTGTTTCATATATAACTGGAACAAACTTGTTTTATATTAAATGAATTTATATTTTAGATCGAGACTTATAGATTGTGTGATGTAGTGTCACATAATTATACAACATAGAGATCTATAATTTAACATCCCATAATGTGTAAAAATATATAACAACAAAAAAATGTTTTGACCTGATTTAATAGTAAGAAAAGCTAGTCATTAAACAATTTATTATAGCAAATTATGATGCTATAATGACATAGTATGATATTAGAAAGTCGTTATAATGTCAATAATAAGATATGAACACTGTCATGGTATTTGACATATCAACATACAAAGAAAACGCTATCGTTTTTATCGGATCTACTATATATGCGATAATATAGCATTAGTGAAAATGTATGATAATATATTGTCTATGCTGATAATGTTCATTTTCTTGTATTGGCTACACAATATTCAAGAGTTTTGATAAACGAGATTAACGAATAATTAAAGTTCATCAATCGAGTTTATTTGTGTGTTAAGTACAACAACAAAACCTGATTCATAGCCTAGTTTCTTCAAATTGGAGTGAGATGAGATTTGGACTCACCTTATGCCTAACTAAATCAAATCAGAGACAAATTAGATTAGTCAAAACAAACTAATATATAATTGAGAAATTTGTAGTTCAATCTCAATTTGGCTATCTCTACATATATTTAATTTATTGGGGGCTATTAGAGCGGGATTCACTTTTTGGGGAATAAGTTTGTTATGATTTTTTCAATTTTCCCAAAAATAAGTTAAGCTTTTGTGAAGAAAAAAAAAACAACTTGTATGGCGAACGTCTTGGTCCAATCCCAATTAAGAGTGTTAAAAATAAGCCTCTCTAAACTATTTTTATATTTTTGCTGTCAACAATTAAATAAACAAAATATTATTTTTAATTTAAATTGGAGATCTACAATACCGAGTGGTGGTAAATAATTCAACTAATAATTCTGCCATTAGTGATTTTGTTATTTTTCACAATAAAAAATAAATTAAAAGGGAAGTTTTATCATAGACTATAAATCAAAGTTAAACTTTGTCTATCTAATTTTTGCAAAAAATTGTAGATATAATAACACGAGATTATAAAACTAAAGCTCCAATAAATAAGTTATGATGTGCATGTCATTAAATTATATCTTTTGTCTGATTAACCTCATTGCTAGGAACGTTTTGAGTGAGAAGGTCACTAGTCTCCTTTTCAGTTTTTTTTTGGGTCTAAACTACTTCATTCTACTAATTAAAAATCATTACAAACCAGATAAACCAAAAACAAACAAAGTACTGGAAAAATTGCAATACAACATGAAAGAGCACAATTAAAGATAAACAATCCGGATAGAAAAACAAAGGAAAAAATCATGGAGATATGGCTGTCCTTAAACCACTTCCAATGATAATCTTCTAAAGCTTTGCAAATACTGAAAAGGAGTCTCGATCTGGAGTTGGAGCAAGCAGATCCATGAAGACTTCTATTGCCAAAAGAGGTAGAGTTCTTTGAAGGCAACTCTAAATCAATGAAGGAAGAAAAAGGTGGATTATACCAAACCCTAGTTTTGCAATCTCTATCCACAGAGAATGAGTTATGATCTATTTAGTGGATCCAAAGCAACCAAATCTATAGCTCACTAAGCAGCTTTTGTCCTCAGAAGACCAAAGTAGTAAGGGAAATAGAAAATTCTTTATTGAAGTTATGTTATATTTCACTTTTTGCAGGCAATCCTTAGTTAAGAAAAAAACAAGCTTCTTTTGATCGTGTCTGCTTCAAATTCTAGATTTTGGTTTTTAAACGTTATTTGCATGAACTTTAGACTCCTTCAACTTCAACTTTATTTGGAAATTCTTTTATCAGGAATTGTTAACATTTTGATTTTCTATATAGTCAAAGTAGATTATTATTAAAGATAGTCTTAGCATTTAGTCGTTTTTTCTTCCTTCATAGGATTTGATTACAACTGCGACGAAGAACATTTCTACGATTCTACATAATCTTACTTCCAAAGATCAGTGACCAATTAGAAATTTAGAAAAGTCTATGGACGTTGGAATTCTGATATTTGGGTTCGTACTTTAAAACCCCAAGACTTTTGTTTGTGCTTAAAACCCCACTTTCCCAATTAAGTGGATTACACATTTAAAATTAAATCATGAACTTTCTAACTTTCAAATTAAACCATGAACTTTCTGACCTCCAAATTAAACATTAAACTTTTATGTTGACCCCAATTAAACCCCTAAATTATTGTTAACCATGTCGTTTTACCCCTACATTAACTTTTTTAACATAATTAGTTAACCCCGTTTAGGCGTGTTAAGTGGCTATATTAGTTAAAATGTAGTGTTTCGTTAAACACAAAGAAAAAGAAAAAATTGAGACTTAAGAACAAAATTTCCAAATATTTGACGAAGAACCCTAAAATCAAATCTATTTCTTCTCTCAAATCTATTATGTTCTTCTTTTGTTCTCGTTTTCCTTCCAGCTTCTTAATAATGAGTTTGAAGTCTGATAATTCACAAACTCGTGCTGCTCGTGGGTTTGAGTCGAAATGTGGTTGTGGATTAGAAGTAAAGATCTTCACATCAAAGACACAAGAAAATTCGGGTAGACATTTCTTCCGTTGCATAAGTAAAAAAGAGGTATGATTTGAGTGACTAATTGTGGAATTATTGTTTATGTTTCATGAATTTCATTGATTGATTGGTGGTGGTTTGTTTTGGTTATTTAGAACCATTTGTTCAAATGGGTGGAAGATGCAGTTTATGAAGAGGTTGAAGATGTGTTGCCCAAAATAGGAGTAATGGAAACTGAATTCAAACTTCAAAATCTGATGTTGATGAATTAAAAGTTGTGGTCGACAAGTTAAGATGAGGTGGATAGGAACAAAATTGTCATAAAACAATTGAGCTTGAAGATGAAATGGTAATTGATTTTGGGTATTTGCTTCATAATTCTTGTGATTGTCTATCATGTGTGGTATTTTATTAAAGAGAACACCATGCCATTGTCAACAATGTAATGTATTTGTTGAGGATTAGAGGAGTGTGTTTGTTGTTGTTTATATACTATTTGGTAGAACAATAGTGTAAGAGAACAATATTTGCCTTTGTTGTTGTTTAAACTATTTGTTTCTTTTGTTGTTTAAACAATAGTGTAAGGTTCACTTTGTTGTTCACTTAAACATAAGATAAAACATTACAAATATAAAATACATAAGGATCGAAAAGGAAAGATAAGATTCGAAAATCATAACATTACAAACATAAGATTCGAAATAACACTAATAACAGAACATAAGGATGAAAGATATAAGATGTGTATGTTGCTACATAGGTGGTGGAAGAAGTGATAGATGATGTGATGGTGTCTCTTGTGTATCTTGTGTCCCGTGTGTTCCTTGTATCTCCTAATCATGAAAATAAAACATGTTATCAATCTTAAAAAGGACATAACATGTTATGAATCTTACAAATGACAGAACATACCAGCTGTTTCCTTGGTCTTCTTCTTCTCTTCTTTGGTGCACTCTCTTGCCTTTGGTTTTGCATGATTTCTTGTTGTGACCTTCCTCTTTGAAATTAGAACAAGTCATCACTCTTAGGCGTCGAGATAGTTGATTGTTACTCGATGATGATGAAGCTTCATTTCTTCCTTTTTTCTAGCATAACTGGAAGGCCTTCCAGGATTACCTTTCCTCCATGGTGGTGGCAGCACACCAAGCTTATTCATCCTAGGCCACAACATCATGCCTTGTACGGGTCGAATGCCATCAATGTATATGTCACGCCATGTGTTTCCCAAGTAGTAGTCACTAACAAAGGCATCAACCTTCTGTTTTGACTTAATAATCACAGTTGCTCCGTGAATACATGGGATTCCAGTTATTTGCCACTTTCTACACCCACAAGTGGTGTCATTCATGTCAACTCTATAGCTCGTTCCACCGCATTCAACTTCATACAGATTGTGTCGAGCCATTAGAATGTTGCAACCTTATGCTGTCTTTTTTCCAATTTTCCATTATGTGTCGTGCACACTATCGATGCCCAACTTGAGGAAGTATTGTGTGCACATCTTTGACTAAACCCCGTGACAAAATAAAAACCACATTTCAGATTATGTTTGACTAACAAAACAAATTTAAAGTTTGCAGCCACAAAACGAACCTTTTGTTTGTCAGAAATAATGGCTACATTTACTCCATCTTGAAGCTCTAAGTTTGCAGCCAATAACCTCACAAACCAGTCCCAATTTGAATCATTTTCAATCTCCACAACTGCCCAAGCTACAGGAATTATCCTATTATCACCATCTCTTCCTATAGCAGCTAAGAGATGTCCCTTTATATCCCACTTGAGGAAAGCACCATCTAAACCTATGATTGACCTACATGTGCGCTTCCAACTTTGTCTCTGTGAGTCGAAACATATGAAAAGACGGTGAAACCGTTGCTTGCTTCCAATTGTTGTCCCTGGAGTTGTTTCAATCTCGAATGTAGAGCTCCTATTAGACTGCAACACCTTCGCTTGGTAATCCCAAATTCTATCAAAGTAAGCTTCATGACTAGCATTTCTTTCTTTACCAAGTTTGGCCTTAGCATTTGCACATTGCTCTTGATTCACAATAAGATTATACTCTCTTTTCACTTTTGCAACCATCTCTTGCTTTGTTAGCTTCAGAATTTTCCTCAACCTATATTCAAACAACCAAGAAATTGTCTTTTGCTCGAGTAGTCTATTATATCCGGATCTATTACATGCATGATCATCCTTAAATACTTTCACTTGCATCTTCTGTAATCTCCTCTCAGAATAATAATACACTCTCCAACTACATCCTTTATCCGAATATATAGCTAGTATTCTATCACACTCTAATTTGTACATATTAATGTCATACTTTGACTTCAAAGAATACCTTAATATAGCAGTCTTCACATCTTCTTGAGAATTGAACGTCTTTCCCAACTTGATATATACACATTCTTCTTCCAGTTCAGTCTTTAAACCAATGTCTTCCTCCTCTACTTTATCTTCATCAGACAACATAACTTTTTCCTCGTCCCACACATCATCTCCGTTGTCCTCGTCACTCCCATCAACACCACCATTATCTCTCTCAGCTACTTGCCCAAAGTGAGCCTCCAAATCTCCATATTCCTCTTCTTCGACACCAACTCGATTTCCATCCTCTTCCAAGTATTCTTCCTCAAATTCATCCACCTCGTTATAATCTGTAATGATTTCTTCTTCTTCTCTACGTTGACGTTGAATTTGAAACTCACGAACTTCACTATTGAGAGAAGTTTTTCTAGACACAGAAGTCTTTCTAGCTTCGTTTTTTCGTTTTGGCATCTCGAAAACGAATGATTGAGAGAGAAGAGAAGAGAAAATTTGGGGATTTTTCCCAAATTAGGGATTTAGTTCTAAGTTTCGATCTTTTTTTTTATGTTTTAACGAAACGCTACGTTTCAACACGCCTAAATGAGGGTAACTAATTTTGTTTAAAAAGTTAACGTCGTGGCCAACAATAAGTTAGAGGTTTGATTAGGGTCAACCGAAAAATCTAATGTTTAATTTGGAGATTATAAAGTTCATTGTTTAATTTGAGTATTTTTGTAAGTTGAGTTTTGTTTGAAGTTTTTGCCATTTAAAATTTCCGGACTTTTTTTTGCCTTGTGACCCCAGATTTTGGCCTCCAATTTCATAATATCTATACTCTGATCAAATCACTCCTCGTTTCTTCACTAGATCTTCCGAGAAATTGTTCAGTTTCTCGGGAAACTAGAGGTGAATGAACACATAAAAATTAAGATTTCACGAACTTCTCTGCTTTCTTCGGAGCCTCTGCCAAAACTCGGTATCATCTCTTCTTTCTTGTCCGCTTTCTCCTTGAATTGTATTCGATTTTCAACAATCTGGTTTTCTGGGTTTCTTTGTCTTCAAATGCCATCATTGGTTTTGAAAATCTGTCGGCATTTTAAAGTTTGCATCGGCCTAATGCTTTTGGGATACAACATTTCTTGCTCATTTTGTGTGTATAGTAAAATTATCTTCAAATGTCGCATTATATAAAATTTCAGGGTTTTAGAGAATCTGAAATAGTGAAAGTTTAATTTTTTCCAATCTGAATGAGAAAAGATTGTCTTTTGATATTTTATAGGGGGAAGTGGAAGGAGACGCAAAAGGAAGTTACTATTAAGCAAACTTTTCACATTAACAGGCTCTAAAGCTAGTTTCAGGCCAGATCATTCACGAATTGGACGATCTGGTTTTTCTCGTGTGGTTTTCGGCAACCAACCTGATTCCCCTGAAGCTACCTCACGAAATTACTGTGACAACTACGTGAGGACCACCAAGTACACTCCCATGACGTTCCTCCCTAAGTCACTGTTTGAGCAGTTCAGGAGAGTTGCCAATTTCTACTTCCTTGTTGTTGGGATCTTGTCTTTTACTCCTCTCGCGCCTTATACCGCTGTGAGCGCCATTGTTCCGCTGACTTTCGTCATTCTTGCTACTATGGTTAAAGAAGGTGTAGAAGATTGGCGCCGGAAACTGCTGGAACTTTGATTAATTTGGTACTTTGTCTAAGTGGTTAGAGTTGAATTAGATTATAGTAATAGGGTGATCTGTGTCAAAATATGTTTTGTCATTTTGTTCAGAATTAGTTGTTCTAGGTTGGATTAAGCTACATTGCTCAGAACTGGAATTGTTGTGTCATTAAATAGTGGCCTTACTTCTGCATTAGGTTGGTCACTCTATTTTCATTTGCAGATTGGAAAACTTCTCGTTATTTGAAAATTCTCATTCCTTTCAGGATATTGAAGTTAATAACAGAAAAGTTAATGTGCACCAAGGCAATGGGAATTTTGATCTTCGGGAATGGAAGACACTACGAGTTGGAGATATACTGAAGGTAGAGAAAAACGAGTTTTTCCCGGCTGACCTTGTTCTGCTTTCCTCTAGCTATGATGATGCTGTTTGCTATGTAGAGACAATGAATCTTGATGGGGAAACGAATCTGAAACTTAAACAAGGACTGGAAGTTACATTGTCATTGCGTGAAGAGCTCAATTTCAGGGACTTTGAGGCTTTTATCAAATGCGAGGACCCTAATGTTAAGCTGTACTCGTGTGTTGGTACTATGGAGCTTAAGGGAGATAAATACCCTCTCTCACCACAGCAGCTTCTTCTGAGGGGTTCAAATCTCAGGAACACAGATTATATCTATGGGGTTGTTATCTTCACAGGTTCTGATACGAAAGTTGTCCAGAATTCAACAGAACCTCCGTCGAAGAGAAGCATGATCGAGAGGAAGATGGATAAGATTATATACCTGATGTTCCTCATGGTAGTTTCATTAGCATTTTCTGGTTCGGTTTGGTTTGGGATATCAACAAGAGATGAAATCCAGAATGGCATAATGAAAAGATGGTATCTGAAACCCGATGATTCCAGCATCTTTTTTGACCTAAAGAGGGCGCCTGTGGCTGCAGTATATCACTTCCTATCGGCGCTGATGTTAAATAGTTATTTCATTCCTATATCGTTGTATGTGTCAATAGAATTTGTTAAAGTTCTTCAGAGTATCTTCATTAATCAGGATATCCATATGTATTACGAGGAAGCTGACAAGCCAGCACATGCACGTACTTCTAATCTGAATGAAGAACTCGGGCAAGTGGGTACAATTCTTTCAGACAAGACGGGAACATTGACGTGTAATTCGATGGAGTTCATCAAGTGTTCTATTGCTGGGACAGCCTATGGCCGTGGTCTAACAGAGGTAGAGATGGGTAGGAGAGAAGGTTCTGCTCTGGAGAATCAGAGCAATGGAAGTAGTCTTGAGGATGTGGTTGCTGCAAAGCCAGTTGTGAAAGGATTCAACTTTAGAGATGAAAGGATAATGAATGAAAACTGGGTCAGGGAAACACATGCTGATGTCATTCAAAAATTCTTTCAGTTATTGGCAGTATGTCATACAGTCATACCTGACGTGGATGAAGACTCAAGAGAGATCTCCTAGGAGGCTGAATCACCGGATGAGGCAGCCTTTGTTATTGCAGCAAGGGAGCTTGGGTTTGAATTTTTCACTCGAACACAAACAACAATATCCATCAGAGAGCTAGACCGGGTGACTGGCGAACGAGTGGAAAGGTATATTAATCTTTCTTTCTTTACTTTAAGCCATCAGAGGCTTCTCTCTGTTTCTTACTTTAGTGAAAGGGTTCCCTTTGCAGGTTGTATAAAGTCCTGAACGTTCTTAAATTCAGTAGCTCAAGGAAAGTCAGTAATAGTGCAGGATGAAGATAGCAAACTCCTTTTACTTTGTAAAGGGGCAGACAGGTTTGTAATCCGGAATTTAAAAAATCAGAAGTAAATCTCTTTTCAAATTAATTACAACTTATTTTATCGCGCAGTGTCATGTTTGAAAGACTTTCTGAAAGCGGGAGAAAGTATGAAAAGAAACCTGGGGCCATGTGAACGAGTATGCTGATGCTGGATTGAGAACTCTAATACTTGCCTATCGTGAACTTGAAAAGAATGAATACGAGTTGTTTGCTGAGAAAATCAGTGAAGCCAAAAATTCTGTTAGTGCTGATCGAGAAGCACTGATAGATCAGGTCACAGAGATGATTGAAAAAGATTTGGTCCTTTTTGGAGCTACTGCTGTTGAGGATAAACTTCAAAATGGGGTAAGCTTCTGCAATATACAACCAATCAATAGATTGGTGAATTTTCCAGAGTCGAACAAGGAGAATGAAATTCGTTTTCCATGCTCTGTCTTAACTTTTATCCAGGTCCCTGATTGCATTGATAAGCTTGCTCAAGCAGGAATAAAAATTTGGGTTTTGACTGGAGACAAGATGGAGACTGCTATCAATATTGGGTATTGATTTTTGGATACTACCTGATTAAATCTACTCTTTAGCCTTGTATTTACATTGTTAGTCATTCTCTGAGCCCACCTGGGTATCGACAGCTTCGCTTGTAGTTTACTCAGCTGAAGTTCAGCAGTTGGCAAAATCCGGAGAAAAAGATGCGATTGCAGAGGTAACACAAATTTTCTGGGACACTGATATTATGTGGAGAGAATAATAATATCAGTGATTATGTAGATGAGCAGATTTTATGCGCTACTTTCAGGCTTTGAAGGAAAACATACTGCGTCAGATAACTAATGGAAAGGCTCAGCTAATAACATGTAGTGGAAACGCTAAGGCTTTTGCTTTAATAATTGATGGTAAATCACTTGTTTATGCATTGGAGGAAGATATGAAAGGCATCTTCCTTGAGCTAGCCATTGGTTGTGCTTCAGTGATTTGCTGCCGTTCATCACCAAAACAGAAGGCACTGGTCAGTTCTTACTTTTATCTTCCATCAATGTCCTATACACATATCGTATATATAGCGACTGGCTAGCTTTTCCTCAAGATTCATAGTGCATAGGTAACAAGGCTAGTCAAAACTGGAAGCGGTCAGACGACACTGGCTATTGGTGATGGTGCAAATGATGTTGGATGCTTCAGGAAGCAGATATAGGAGTTGGTATCAGCGGCGTGGAAGGAATGCAGGTTCGACCAAAAAAATTATACAAACATTTCCAGCTTTTGTTGCTGAAATTACCTTGACTAATTTTAATACATTTTTAGGCTGTAATGTCCAGCGACATTGCTATTGCTCAATTCAGATATCTGGAGCGCTTATTACTGGTCCATGAACACTGGTGTTACCGGCGGATCTCAAAAATGGTATAAGTCTAATCTACAAATTCAGATTGACAATGACCTTTTGGTCTCTTTATCCTTAATTCTGACTAGTTTTCTCAATATTTTTCTGTTTTCTTAAATGCAGATATGTTACTTCTTCTACAAAAACATCACATTTGGTTTCACTCTCTTCTTATATGAGATATACACATCATTCTCAGCAACACCAGCTTACAATGACTGGTATCTATCTTTATATAGCGTCCTCTTCTCGTCTCTTCCTGTAATCTGTTTGGGCATCTTCGACCAGGACGTATCTGCATCACTTTGTCTAAAGGTATACAATCTTTTAAATTAAAACAGGTGCTTAATATTTTCACCGCTGAAGTGAATTTCTTAACGAATGTCTTTCTTTGTTTGCTTTTACAGTTCCCCATATTGTTCCAAGAAGGTGTACAGAATCTCCTCTTTCGTTGGCGTCGGATACTCTGCTGGATGTTCCATGGCTTCTGCAGTGCTGTAATCATTTTCTTCCTCTGCAAATCCTCTCTCGAGTCTCAAGCTTTTAACCACGATGGGAAGACCGCTGGAAAAGATATTCTAGGAGGAACAATGTACACATGTGTGGTGTGGGTTGTGAGTTTGCAGATGGTGTTGACGATCAGTTACTTCACTCTAATCCAACATCTTGTCGTTTGGGGATCCGTGGCTTTATGGTACCTTTTCCTGATAGTGTACGGATCCCTTCCAGTAAGAGTATCTAGAGATACCTATATGGTCTTTCTTGAAGCACTTGCGCCTGCTACTTCTTACTGGATCGTCACTTTCTTTGTGGTGCTTTCCACAATGATGCCTTACTTCATCTTCTCTGCTATTCAGATGAGGTTTTTTCCAATGTCACATGGGACCATACAGCTACTTAGATACGAGGATCAGCGCAGCAACTCTGGGAACATTGAAATGGGGAGAAGAGATCAGTAAGGCCTTCATTGGTCATGGGATCTCATCAGCCAGAATCTTCATAAATGATGAATGAGTATAGAGGGCATATGTGAGACGTGCAAAGGAAGCATAGCTCCCGAGTAAAGTTGGCGAAAATCCGATCGTTGATGAAGAAGAAGGATCAACAGCTAGGAATTAACAATCTATCTTTATAATGATAAGATCCATATCTTTGTAGGTTTAGAAAGTTGTTAGAGATTATTAATTAGAAATATGTAAATCAATTCTTAAGAAAGGAACTAGGCAATTGTGTAATCTATTTTACGTTCTTGGAGAAATAAAGAAGAATAAACAAGATTTCTACCTATTTGTCTTATCAATTGGTGCGGTTTTTGAGTTGACTTCATTGCCTAAAAGATGACACATTCTGCAGATTTGAGTTCGTCGATGGAAGTGGAAGCTCGGTTAGGGGATCATGATGCAAGGTTGGGCCAGATCTAAGGTAGAGATGGGGTTACAAGATTCCAGCAAGTTGGTGGAGGCTCGTCACGATGAGGTGCGTAATCAGTTGTCTGCCATTGTCAAACTTCTTGGTTCCCAGGCTGCGTTAATTCTGCAACCGTTAGTGGTTTCACGCGAGGTCAAGGAACAACAGTCAACGGTTGTGCTTCAAAGTCCGGTGGCTACGAGAAGTTTGGAGCCTAACAAAGTTCTAAATGAGGATAGGGGGAGCAATACTCCTTTGGATTTATCATCGGCAATGGTAACCCGGGATACTTTGTTAAAGAAAATTGAATTACCGGTTTTTGATGGTTCGGATACCCATACGTGGCTAAGTTTGGTAGAACGATTTTTCTCGGTGGGTAAGTATGCTACTGCAGAAAAAATTTTGTTGGTCTCTTTAGGGTTATCGGGAAGAATCCTAAGTTGGTTTGATTGGGAGGTGAGTTGAGCTCCGTTTATTGATTAGGAGGATTTTAGGAGCAAATTTTTTTTGCGGTTTGTTCGTAGTCGTAGTGTGCTGCATGTGGATTGTCTACATGCTCTGGTACAAGAGGATTTAATCGAAGAATATGTGGAATCATTCCAACGGTTAGCTGCCGCGATGACGGATTTATCTGAACGTCATCAAATTGCAATGTTTAAGAAGGGACTTAAGCTGAATTACAAACGGTCCTCAAGTTGTTAAAACCTTCTACTTTGCCGGAGATGATTAGTGTGGTTTTAGATATGGCACCGGATGTCATTACACAAATTATTAGGGATGCATTAGCGGCGGGATCATTGATTCCTCAGTATTGTGGTCTGAATCAATTCCGTACAAAACAGGTCTTGGCTAATACATCGAGTTGGAGACATAGGAACGTAGCCGCAAACGTGGCTGCCGACTCGACTGGTTCTTGAGGAGTTGCGGAATCCACATCGAGACACAAGGGACGTCGAAATTTATCTCCTGCGGAGTATGAGGAGAAACAGAAAAATAAGTTATGTTTTAAGTGTGATGGGGCGTGGGAATCAACCCATAAATGTCCAAGAAGTGAGTTGCAAGTCATGCTTGTGGTCCATGATAGTGAAATGTTATTGACGGATAGCGTTAGTGATGAGCTTTCGAATGAGGAAATAGTGCTTAAACCTAAGTGTTGTCGATTAACCCTTAGTGCATTTGTGGGAACCAATTCTCCGAAGACGACTAAACTATGGGGTTGAATTGGTAAAACGGAGATCATCGTTATGATTGATAGTGGCGCCACTCACAATCTATAACTCCAGACTTAGTGAAAAGATTACGTTTAAAATCTTCGGGATTCTCACATTGTGAAGTTTCTTTGGGTAATGGTGTTTTGGTCAAAAGTAACAGCATTTGTCATAAGATTAATTTTTCCTTGGAAAACGTTGCATTTGAGGCCGATTTCATTTTTTTGGAGTTAGGTTATGTGATTTTAGGAATTCAATGGATGCACACGTTTGGGATTTGTGAATGCGATTTTGAGGCACAAAAACTGTCTTTTACTTATCGCGGTATGAAGGTTACTTTAATAGGTGATCCAACGTTACATGACACAATGTGGGGT
The DNA here is from genome assembly GCA_023374145.1 of Lepidium sativum. Taxonomy (NCBI): domain Eukaryota; kingdom Viridiplantae; phylum Streptophyta; class Magnoliopsida; order Brassicales; family Brassicaceae; genus Lepidium; species Lepidium sativum. The sequence continues at coordinate 69,577 of JAKUCM010001382.1, read as the reverse complement.
ACAACAATAGGATCGTCAGCTTTGTTCGTGTCGGAGAATGACGAAACATCGACGTCAAAACAGAATGTTCCGGATGACATTGTTCCTCGGGATTGCAATTATTGTTAACTCAATTCCATGCTGTTTTTTGTGAACCGCATAGTCTACCTCCGATAAGAGGACGTGAACATGCTATCAATCTAGTTTCCGGAACAGCCGCAGTTAACATTCGTCCTTATCGTTATCCTCACACTCAAAAGGAAGAAATGGAGCCACAAGTACATGACATGTTGCTTAAAGGAATTATTTGTCCAAGTCATAGTATGTTTTCTAGTGCGGTTCTTTTGGTAGCTAAAAAGGACAAAAGTTGGCAATTTTGTGTCAATTTTTGCGCATTAAATCGAGTTACAATTCCGGATAAATCTCCAATTCCTCACATTGATCAATTACTTGATGAGTTAAGAGGGTCATGTGTATTCTCCAAGCTTGATTTAAGGTCGGGATATCACCAAATCCGTATGAAAGAGACCGATGTGGAGAAAACGGTGTTCAGACCATTGACGGATATTATAAATTTTTAGTAATGCCTTTTGGTTTAACTAATGCTCTAACCACATCTCAAAGTCTTATGAATGAGGTATTTCGACCATTTTTACGATAATTTTTCTTAATGTTCTTTGACGATATTTTGGTGTATGGTAGTTCTATCATACAGCACTTGAAGCATTTATCACAAGTTTTTCAAGTTTTGGTGAGGCAACAATTGTTTGCCAATAAGAAAAAGTGTGCTTTTTGCAAAGCAAAATCGATTACCTAGGCCACATTATAAGTTGTGAAGGTGTATCCACGGATCCGAGCAAGACCGAGGCCATGCTTAAGTGGCCGAATCCAACAAATATAAAAGCACTCCGTGGATTTTTGGGTCACACTGGGTATTATAGAAGGTTTGTTCGCCATTACGGATCCATTGTGAAACTTTTGACGGATTTATTGAAACTATACCATTTTGTTTGGTCCACGACGACTCAAGAAGCATTTGAGTGTTTGAAAAAAGCGATGGTGGCAGCTCCGGTATTGATACTTCTGAATTTTACGGCTATGTTCATTGTCGAATCCGATACTTCAGGGATTGGGGTGAGAGCTGTTTTGATACAATAAATAACCCCATCGCCTACTTAAGTCATGGGTTTACCGAGAAGGAAAAGCGCAAGCCCACTTACGAGAGATAACTCATGGCAATAGTATTAGCAGTGTTATAAAGGAAGCATTATTTTTTGTTCGTCGATTTATAGTCCGAATGGATCAAAAGAGTTTAAAGTTCTTGTTGGAACAACGGAAGGTTTCAATGGATTATCAGTTTTGGTTGACTAAGTTATTGGTTTATGATTTTGCAATCAAGTATAAACCCGGTATCTAAAACAAGGCAGCAGACGGGTTGTTAAGAAGTATGCTTCCATCGGATTCTCATGCTCCGGAAAGCCATAGACGTACAATGTCTTTATCAAGAATTAGAAGAGAGTATCGAGATTAAACATCTCAAAACTCAATTGAAGAAAGGCTTATTATCGACAACCATTTATACCATACGGGATAACCGTCTTTTTTATAAAGGTCGTTTGCTTTTACCGAATACTTCTATTTTTATTCCTTTGTTGTTGTCGGAGTATCATGATTCGATATTGAAGGGCCATGGGGGAGTACTGAAAACGTTAAAACGTTTACAATTACAATTCCATTGGAAGGCTATTAAAGGGTCCATAGAACGATATGTTGTTGGATGCTCCATGTGTCAAACACATAAGTATAGTACTTTAAGTCCCGTTGGGCTGCTATAGCCGTTACCGATTCCAAATCTAATTTGGTCGCACATTGCTTTGGGCTTAATTGAAGGACTTCCTCTTTCAGGTCGTTTTAATGTTATCTTGGTTGTTGTGGATCGCTTTAGTAAGTACGCACATTTCATTGGGTTGTGTCATCCTTTTACTGCATCAGATATAGCTTCAAAGTTCGCTAAGGAAATAGTTCGTTTACATGGTCACCCCAAATATATGGTAAGTGATCGGGACAAGACATTCCTTAGTTCTTTTTGGAAAGAGTGTCACCGTTTATCTCAGACACCATTACGGTTTACTACGGCTTACCATCCCTAATCAGATGGTCAATCAGAGGTTGTTAATCGTACACTGAAGACATTTTTGCGTTGTTTTGCTTCGGCTCATCCAAAAAAGTGGTTGAATTTCTTAAATTGGACAGAACATTGGTATAATTCTTCGTATCATTCGGCTTTACATTCTACTTCTTTTTAAAGTTGTATATGGACGGGATCCGCCACAAATATTACCGTTTGAACATGGGTCTACTACAAACTTTGACTTGGAAGAATCATTAAAGGAACAAGATTCAATGTTACGGGAGATTAAGTCACATTTACAACGCGGTAGATAAGCATAGACACGAGTTGGAATTCAAAGTTGGCGATGAGGTATTTCTAAAACTTCGGCCCTATAGACAAATTTCAGTGATGAAAAGGACTTGTCACAAACTATTGGCCCGTTATTATGGACCTTTTGACATATTGGAACGGATTGGAAAGGTTGCATATCATTTGGAATTACCGTCTTCGTCACGCATACATCTGGTTTTTCACGTTTCATTACTCAAACCGGTGTTAGGTAAACTCCATAAGGTGAACCCGTTGCCAACATCGTTGAATGCAGCTGCAGAATTTGTGTTGATCACTCAAGATATCCGAGACATGCAGTACAATTTCGATGGTGTGCTGGAGGTTCTCGTTGAATGGAAAGGCGTTCCTAGTCACGAGAGTAGTTGGCTCGCTATGCATGACTTTGTTACTCAGTTTTCGGACCATCAGCTTGAGGACAAGCTGTGTTCGAACCGGCGGATATTTGATATGCCCTAGAGGGCATATGTGAGACGTGCAAAGGAAGCAAGGCTCCCGAGTTAAGTTGGCGAAGATCTGATCGTTGATGAAGAAGAAGGATCAACGGCTAGGAATTAACAATCTATTTTTATAATGATAAGATCTATATCTTTGTAAGTTTAGGAAGTTGTTAGAGATTAGTTAATTATTAATATGTAAATCAATTCTTAAGAAAGGAACTAGACTATTGTGTAATCTCTTTTACGTTCTTGAAACAATAAAGAAGAATTCACATAATTTCTACTTATCTGTCTTATCAGAGTACCAATATTTATCTCCTCAGATGATCTGGATTTTAGATACTTTGCAGGATGTACATAAGACCAAACTGTAGACAGTAGGAAGAAAAAGTGCTAGATCGTTACAAGATTCTACAAAGGACATAGCCTCTTTAACTGTGTTCCATAGCATAAAGGTGTAAATTCTGTTAAGAAACATCTAATTATATTATAAACAATAAGGATTATACATCAGTTATATGATAGCAGATAAAGATATGTAATACAACCGTCGTCTTAGTTATGTTTCTCGACGCTGTGTTTTTTTCTTTCTTACTGAATTCATGATTCACTAACACAGCGAATGCGACAGAGGAAATAAAAAGTGTATGATCGATGTTTTGTTACTATTTGGAATCGAAAATGTAGAAGTATCTTCATCTCGCCAGAAGCTTCCAAACAAGAACTCTTTGTTCATTGGCAGTTCCTGCAACATCCCTTCTCAATCTTCAATGCAATTTAATCTGAATGAAGCTTCTTCAAAGTCAAACCCATTTCCAGACGAATTCTCTTCTTTTACTCCTCCATTGTGGTTTGCAAGGTTCTTCTGCGTCTTCTCTTCATACAGTTCTTCATCTTCTGGGAAAGTTTACGAGGGATCTTGAAGAAGATGAAAGTAGTGAATTGTAAGACAAGGTATTGGCAGCAACATGACAGAACAACACAATCTGCCGCAAATACACCACAATTTCTTCTGTTACACTGATATGCACACAACTGCAAGGTTAGAGTATTAGGGAATAATATTCCACATCGGAAGTTGGAAATGATTCTCTCTAATATATATAAGATATGGACCTCTCCACTCATTGCCAATTGGTTTTGAGTTGGAAGCTCATATTCTAATATGGTATCAGAGCCCACGATCCACGCTGTCCAACCCGATCCGACCTAAAAGTTGGTCCAGTTATCGACAACCTAAGCCCAAGATTAATGACGTTGATCCATCCCCGAATATACCGAGACTAATGGCTAAATACACATTATCTAGAGGGGGCATATTAGGGAATAATATCCCACATCGGAAGTTGGAAATGATCCTCTCTAATATATATAAGATATGGACTTCTCCACTCATTGCCAATTGATTTTGAGTTGGAAGCCCATATTCTAATATAAAGGTCTAATCTAGGTACACAAAAATACTATCGAAATGTATCACATGGGTTTGAGACATAGTTACCGGCATGTTTAGGAATCTTGGACGTCAAAAGAATTGAGACTATTTCCCAACATAAATGTGGTTCAAAAAAATGGTAAATCGGTCTTTTCTCGTCTTATATTTGGCATAAATGTTGTCTCGGTTGACCACATATCATGTGACAACGACACGCGTTATGAAAAGTTTGGTGATACCATAAAGACGCTTGCTTGTTTATTATTAGCATAAATAACATTGAGAGGACAAACAGTTACATCAGAGCAGGAAGAGAACATAGATGGAAAGGTAAGTTTATGTAAGAACAATGGAACATCTTTTGTGTCTGACATTACACTTTTTATATTTTGTTTCTCATCTTTTTCATCCACTTATTCGGACAAGACGAACCTGAGGACCTGAATTTAAGGATTATATCTTGAAAATGGTTATTGTTTTGAGATCTTTTTTGCGGTTAAATTACTACACAATCTCTGCAGATGGTGTTCATCCACATGATCCTTCTAACTCCCTCTTTCTTCAATAGTTTCGGGCAAAGATAGTTGGAATCAGAGGATTCAAATGTAAGTTTTAAGAAAGGTTCTTCTTTGAGATCTCTTTCTCAGAAAAATTACTCAGCATGGGTTTTATATCTGATATCTACACGTTTTCATCTCTACTTATATACTAATACGAGTGAAAGAATCTGTAAGGCAGTTTTGGCCGCCAAGAGCCATTCTTCTAAACAATCTGATTTCTGCAGACTGCTTAGCTGAGTTGATGATTTCGCTTTCGCCTAGTCTCATCCCATTGGTGAGGAGGTCTTCCTCAGCTAGACTGTCAAAAGCTCTCACAATCTGTAAAGAGTTCCAAGCAAGAGCTTGTTATGTAAGATTTTTTGGCTGACTTGACTCATTCGAGGTCTCTTTGCAGCTGAATGGCGAATACAAGCTGCAGCTGCTTTAATCATTCTAAGCATTTCAGCGTCAACATAGTTTTCTCCCAGCTTCAGATCTGCTATAGCCTTAAAATCTTCGGTTTCAATGGCATGGGACGAGCCTGAAACATTCAGTGAAAACGCTGATTAAAAAAACAGTTCCATCCTCATAAGTTTAAATGCCTCTTTATGCCATGCCCACTCAACAAGGCCCTCGTCTCCCAAAGGTTGGGATGTATCCACCGGCTTACGTCCAGTGATTAAGTCCAGTAGAACAACCCCAAAGAAGAACATGTCTGATTTCTCGGTTAATTTGCCACTTGATGCATATTCAAGCTAAGTTGCACCCGGACGGGTACGGGGACAGAAAACGGGGACGGAAACGGGGACTGAAAACGGCAAAACCCAAAATTTATAAAAGCGGGGATAGCATGGGTACTTAACACATGTTGTAAGATGTATATATATATATATATATATATATAAAAAGTCTCATAGAGTACCAATAAAATTGCTAAAGTCATACATAAATCCTAATAAATAAATAAAATAAAGATAATCATTTATCTTGAACCAACTCATTTTCTAAATTCGGTTCATCTTATGTGAGACCTTCCACCTCCAAAAATCCTACACCTTCCATGGAATCAAACTCATCTCCACCGACATCCCACATCTTGGCATTTTCATCGTTGAAATTCCTTGATAAAAGACAAAGATTGTTGTGGATGTAAACAAAATCATGAGCACCACATAGATTTAACCTGTTTCTCCTTAGTGAGTGAATGAATGAGTAAGTACTCCAATTTCGTTCACACTTCCAAGTCAAAAAAATCAGAATTATATTAGTAATCTAAAACGGTCACACTTCCAAGTCTAGTTCAATTACACAATTGAATTTAGAAATTTCATTTTTCTCTTTAAATTTAATTGGAAATTTATATTTACTAATCTAATTTCCTAAATTACATCTCAACGTTTTGGAAACATCCCCTCTAAACGTACCAAACCGTCCCCAATAATATTCCATGTCCCCAATTTTGGAAACATGACGAAGACGTTTCCAAAGAGTCTTCATGATGTCCCTGAATCGGAAACATTTTGGGAACATAAAATGTCACAAACTTCATGTCCCTGTGCATATTCCAGAGCCAAGTAGCTTAAATAATTAACAAATAGTTTACTGAATGCAGGTTTGCAACAATATACTTAAAGAATTTTTGCTCCTGAGATATAATATGAAATGGGACATGAACAAGTACCTACCCGAATGTTCCCATAACACTACAAGAATGCAAAGCGCATTCTGACATTAGTTTCCGTCAATACCGGTCGGAAAAAGGCAATATCTGACCGTTATTGACAGAAAATGAGTTGTAGGTTTGAGATGGTCGGAAATCAATTTTTCGTCAATCACGATCGATAAGTTCCGACCAAAATATACCCATCAATTAATATCGGTTATTGGTGGTCGGAATTGGTCGAAAAGACCCCGTCGAAAGGAGTCGGAAGTTGCCGTCAGAGACTGTCGGAAAGGCCCCGTAGAAAACAGAAGAAAATCCTGTCAGTGGCCGTAGGTGTAAACCGACCACTTCCCACCACAAAATCGTGTCGTCGATTATGGTCAGACACAAGTGTTGTCGGAAATTACCGACCACTACCGACCACCCTGGAAAGTTACTTTTTTCCCGCGTGTTGTTTGTTACATGTATATATATATATATATATATTTATAATTTTAAAAAGTAATAATTAAAAAAATATATACAAATCTGAAATTGTTAGTACGAAATATATATAAGATTGTTGTTATAAAGTAAGATTAGTTCCCGGGAGGAGTATCAGAAAGAGAATTCCCGAGGGCCGAGAAGCTCTGAAAAATGGCTTGGAATTTGGTGAGTTCGGCCGTTCCTTCTGCATCCTCTCAAAGTCCTGGAATTTGGCATTGTTTTCCTGAAGCTGACGCTCCATGACTTCCTGCTTTTGTCGTAGTTGAGTCAGCTTTTCCCGCTCTTGCTGTGACAAATAGCTTTGCGGGACACGGGTAGGGAAGCCGTCAGAGTTAACAAGGTTTCCAAGACCGAAGGGACGACCCTTAGTACGAGGAGTAGACTGAAAAAAAAAATTTATTATGAAGTAAAAATAATTTAAATTAGAAAAAATTATAAATATTTGATTGTTTCATAGCGACTAGTCTTCCATCTGGCAAGATTCCTTTATATACACGACCAAATCCACTTTCTCCCAATAAATTCTCATCTAAGAATCCATTTCTTGCTTTGACTAGTTCTTCATATGAGAACAGTTCCTTCGACTGACCACTGATTGTGAAAAATATGTCCGATTGCTAGACCGATTTCCCACTAGAAGTGCAGACGACTATATCTTCAGGGGCGCCGAATCTGGACAACAAAGATATCCAAATGAATTCATATATAACCATCAAACAAATATATATAGCAATATCCATATATATGATCTCTGACACATAAACTTATAAGTAAACATGTGTAATATTCTAACCATCAATTCAAATACAAGGAGAATCTCTTATGCTTGTTAAATAAGCATAAGGATGACAGAGAGAACTTCCTAACGAAACAGAGAAGTCTAAGGTTACCTGTAAAAATTTACCTGATCTTGGGGAGGAATCCATAGATGTTGGCACAGTATAACCACCACCAATAAGACTAACCAGCACAAGACTAACCAGCACAAGGGCTACTCCAATACTGATAAGTTTGAATTTGGTAAACTCTTTTATTAATCGCCAATGTTGTAATCGAACTCTTCAATTCACAAGATATAGAATCGAGATGCTTGAATGGATGAAGAAGGAAACTATTTATACAAGAATTTTTTAATTGCCAAAACGAATTCCCAACAAACTGTTATCTCCATCGCTCAAGTTGTTCTTCAAGCAACCCTCGAAGAACCAGCTTCTTCAGCTTCTAAACGATGACTTGAGACCCTCTACCGCGCTCAGAGTCTTTCACCCCATCCAAGAGAAAAGTCGAATTCTTAGACCCTTCTGTCTCTAAAACAGGCTTCGACTTCTCCTTACAAACCTTTAAACCTTCCACTTCTAACAGAGGTTTTGAGTTCTTCAGCCTCTTCGTGATATATCTTCTCCACGACATACCAGTACTTGCACCTTGCGTAGAAAGCTTGCCCATAAGCTTGAAGTCTGGAAATTGTTGAGAGATGTCCCTCACTAACATCCAACTACTGTCATGTTTAGGCAATTCTTGCCATTGAACTAAAGCTTCTAATTCCCCAGCCTCATTATAATGGGTTGCCAATATTTCTTGAGGCATTTGAAAAAATTCATCAAGATCTTTTAATGATTTAGCTAGAGGTGTAACCTTGTGGTGTTGTCCTATCATCGGTTTAAGAAGAGACACATGAAATATTGGGGGAATGGTGGAAGAAGTAGGAAGTTGCAGACGATATGCGACTTGGCCAACATTCTGTAAAACTTCCAAAGGTCCATAGAACTTAGCTGACAGTTTCTTGCATAAGCGGCGCGACACAGATTGCTGCCTATGAGGTCTGAGTTTTAGAAAAACCATATCACCAACCCGAAACTCCAACTATCTTCTATGTTTATCTGCAGATTGCTTCATGAGAGACTAAGCTCTCAGAAAATGATGTTTGATCTGCTCCAACATAGCATCACGTTCTTTGAGCATTGATTCCAAATCATAATTCCTTGTATAACCTTCTTCAAAACGCAGCAACGAAGGAGGATCTCTACCATAAAGCACGCAGAAAGGAGTAGTATGTAAAAAAGTGTGACAAGAAGTTCTATACCATAACTCTGCCCAGTGAAGAAACTTGGCCCACTTCGGAGAATGTTCTGAAGCAAAACAGCGAAGAAATGTCTCCAAGGTTCGATTTACAACTTCAGTTTGGCCATCCAACTCTGGATGATACATTGTTGTAAAGTTCAACTTAGTTTGAGCAACCTATGACATTCCTTCCAAAAATAACTGGTGAATAAGGAATCTCTATCAGACACAACTGATTCTGGAATCCCATGAAGGCGGGTAGTCTCCTTTATAAACTTCAAAGCAATCTCTGGTGCAGTAAAAGGATGTTTAAGTGGAATGACGTGAGCAAATTTACTCAATCTATCCACCATTACAATGATAACATTCACTCCCTGAGAAAGTGGTAAGCCTTCCACAAAATCCATCGGAATATGGGACCACACCTGATCTGGAATAGGTAGAGGTTGCAGTTATCCAGCAAGGCACAACGTGCTATGCTTATGAGTCTGACAAATCAAACACTCAGCCACATACCTTTGACTATCCCTCTGCATCCATTGAAATTGAGCTTGCACTCTCTTAAATTTCTTAAGAACCCCACTATGCCCACCTAACAATCCATCATGAAACTCTTTGAGAAGAACTGGAATAAAAACTGATTGTTTTGGAATGCACAACCTCTTTTTTGAAAAAAAGTTTCCCTGCTTTTACATAATAAGCTTTATTCTCTATTTCCCCTTTCAAGATCTTAGATATTTTTTCTTGAATGCCCTCATCAGCCTCAATTTCCTTATACAAAGCTTGCAGGTCCAATGATTGTGGCACAGTGAGAGCTAAAAGAAGAGAAGTAAACTCTGCATTATTAGTCATCAAGCTCCGAGAAAGTCCATCTACATCCTTGTTCTTTAATTCTGGTTTGTATTCAATATCAAATTCATAGCCTAGAAGTTTTATTAACCACATAAACCTCCCTCTGTTCCAACAAAAACCTCAGACTTCTCTGATTTGTTCAAACTAAAAATTTGCGTCCAAAAAGGTAGTGTTTCCACTTTACCACAACCATCACTATTCCATCAGTTCTCTTTCATATATATACTTGTGTTGTTCTCTTGGTGTCAACGCATAACTAAAGTAAGTTATGGGATTGTGCTGATGCATTAACACATCCCCAAATTCCACCTCAGACGCATCTGACTCTAAAATGAAGAGCTTTGTAAAGTCGGGAAGGTTCACCACAGACACAGACTACATCAAAAGTTTTAAAGATTGATCTTATGCCCTCCATTCACATGTATCCTTCTTCAACATAGTGGTCAAGGGTCTTGCAATCACTCCATAATTACTTATAAACCAACAATAGTGACCTGTCAACCCCAGGAAACCACATAGGCCTTTCACATTCAATGGAGCGGGCCACCTCATCATGGCCTCTGTCTTGTTTGGATATGTAGCAACTCCCTCTACTGAAATAACATGTCTTAAATACTCAATTGTTGACTGAGCAAACTGACACATCTTCTCATTAGCAAACAACTAATACTCTTGCAAAATATGCAAAACCACTTCAATGTTTTTCAAGTGAGTGGACCAAGACAGGCTGTAAACGAGTATATCATCAAAAAACACCAGAATGAAATGCCTTAAATAAGACCTAAACAAGTCATTCATTAGCCTCTAGAACGTGGCTGGTGCAATTGTAAGGCCAAATGTCATAATTAGGAACTCATAATGGTCATCCATCGTTCTGAAATTGTTTTTTCTACATCTGACTCTCTCATTCGTATTTGATGGTAACCATATCTCAAATCAAACTTAGAGAACACACAAGGCCCTTTTAACTCATCCAAGAGTTGATAGATTACTGGAATTGGAAATTTGTCTGGAATCATGACACGATTTAATGCCCTATAGTCCAAGCAAAAATAAGATCCTCCTCCCTTATTCTTGACCAAGAGGATTGGACTAGAATAAGGGCTAATATTGAGCCGTATGATTCTTGTACTCAACATCTGATTCACTAACAGTTCCCTCTCATCTTTTTTAGCATGAGAGTATCTATAGGGTCTTACACTAATTGGACCATGACCTGCCATGAGATTAATTGCATGTTCACAACCACGCAAAGGAAGAAGAGATTGTGGTTCCCTAAACACCATTGAGAACTCTGTCATAAGCTGTTGGAGTTGCAATGGAAGAATGCACTTAAGGAAATTACCTCCCTGTGGAGGACCCGCCTCAAGTCGAGCTAGCAACGACATATTCATTGCTTTCTTTCTTCTTTTAGAACCTACTAATGTTTTCATTTGAAGGGTAGGATCACCTCTGATTATTTATCATGTCTTCATACCAAAATGACAACTCATGAACTGTCTAATCCACTTCACACTTGCCCAAGGTTCTTAACCATTGTATTCCTAAAATCACATATGCACTTCCCAATTCTAAAGCCATAAAATCCGCCTTAAAGGCCAAAGAAGATAATGCAAATTGTACTGACTTGCAAACTCCTAACCCTTTTAAACAATTTCATTCCTTAGAAAAACATCAACACATCATGTTGAGGAGATAGATCTCTACGACCTATAGTATTACTCACTCTCACGTTAGCCTGGCTTTTAGAACTTGCGGATTCTGACTGAGTTGAGTTTGCCACCTGAATTTTCCAACCTCTCGACCCTATAGAAGCACTATTAGACTGCATATTGGTCATTTGCTCCCCCTGAAACCATACCCTTTACTTGAGGCAACGCCCCATCAAACACTTAAACACTCAAAGATTGTTCCATCTCCAATACTAAAGCAATAATGGTTGGTAACCCTTTTGGTTTAAGCATCGCCACCACAACTTTCATTTGTGGCTTTAATCCTTTCTGAAATATAGATTCTAGAGTAGCTTGTGAAATATCAATACACTAAGATGCTAGTTCTTGAAACTCATTCACATAGTCTTATACTGAACCAGTTTGTCTCAAATCCACTAAACGATCTCGCGGTGGAACATGACGAGAACGACCGAATCTCAAGAATAACATTTCATTAAAATCTCCCCAACTAGCAAAAGGATCATGCGACTTCTCGTAATTATACAAACTTAACACTCTCCCCGATAAACTCATCAAAATCAATTGCAACATCTCTGATTCGTCATATTTCCCAATTCAAAAAATCTTTCCACAAAACCAATCCAAGAATATGTAACATCGTCTCTCGTGTTACCATGGTCGACGCCATTTCCCTATCGTGAAACGACTCATGATACAAAACCAGACTGGAATTAGTAACGTTTACCTCCATCAACGGAGGCGCTTGAACTGTCTCCCTTGGAATCTGATCCATCGGCGGAGGTGGAGTTGAATCGCGATTAGCCTAAAGGAGCTGAAGAACCTGCGAAACTTGATTGCTCATCAAATTCAAACGATCAGTGTTCTCCTGCAAACGTTGATCTGTCTCCACTTGCTCTGCAAGTTGTAACAATGTAATCGGCGATTCCGCATCTCCTGTAGAACCCGAATATCTCGTCGATATTGTCATCTTGAAGCCTTCATCACCGCAACAACTTGATAAGTTTGAACTTGATAAACTCTTTTATTAATCGCCAATGTTGTAATCGAACTCTTCAATTCACAAGATACAGAATCAAGATGCTTGAATGGATGAAGAATGAAACTATTTATACAAGAATTTATCCTAACTGCCAAAACGAATTCCTAACAAAGTCCTCTCTCCATCGCTCAAGTTATTCTTCTTGCAACCCTCGAAGAACCAGCTGCTTCAGCTTCTGAACGATGACTTGAGACCCTCTGTCACACTCAGAGTCTTTCTCCCCATCACAAAGAAAAGTCGAATTCTTAGACCCTTATGTCTCTATAACAGGCTTCAACTTCTCCTTCAAAACCTTTGAACCTTCCATTTCTGACAGAGGTTTTGTATTCTTCAGCCTCTTCCTGATATATCTTCTCCATGACATATCAAATACTTACACCCACCACAGCCGATGTACCAATACTCGAATTCCTGGAGTTCACTGTCACAGGAGAAGGGTTGTGTGGAGATGGGTTACCAAAATCTGGTACAGTGTTTTAAGCAGGTGACTGTGGGGGTACAAATGAGATAGGTGATGGCAATGTTGGTGATGCAGAAGAATTTGAAGGTAAGGGAGGAGGAATATGGGATTGCTCAGGTACTAGAGGCGGAGGGGGAGAGTTCTCATACGGTGGTGGTGGGTTTGTTGGCGGTTGTGATGATGTAAGAGGAGGTGATGCTCCACTCGGGGATGTGGCGAGGGAGAAGGCTCTGGTGGTGATGATACAAGCGTCACAGGAGGAGGAGACAGAGCAAGAGTGTTTGGGGTCTCTGGGGAACTGCCATTAATGGGCTCTTTCGCTGGTGAAGTGGCATTATCGCCGGGAGACGACGGCTGCAATGGAGGAGACGGTGACACCTCTTCCGTAGGAGCCTGTACCGGTGTTGCCATTTAAATCAGAAGACCAAATTCTAACGTTTTCACCACCACTCTCCTCAACTAAAAAACCAAAATTTCATGATTATAAAAAGCAGAACCTAAATTCCCAGACTTTAGTGTAACACTAAACTCGAAGCACCTAAACTTCACCAACTTAAATGATTGAACCCAAAATAGTTGGACACAAAACAGAGACACGAGAAAAATATTTTAAACAGATAAACCCCAGATCCTTAACTACACTACCGAGCAAAACCCATATCCCAAAATATGCTTCCCTAAATCCAAATTTCAGATAACCGAGAATACCTGATTAGATGAAATATACAGACAACTTCAGACAAATATGCTTCCCTAATGGCCAAGTAAGTACTTGTGTTTCTTCAGCGAGCAAAATTGGTTTCTGAAGCTTTTAACTCGTCGAGCATTTCTGTGGAAGAAAAAGAAACAGCAAGCTGAGTGATGAATCAAAACTTTATGTATATTATTGTGTGCATCAACCAAGCGATAGGAACTCAAGAAAAACACATTAAGAAGTTAAAGACAAGCTTTTTATTGATATTTCTGTATGCATCATCACGAAAAAGAATACTTTACTGCACTGCAACGTCTGATCAACGGTCAAAATAAATCATTGTTTTTTTTTCTCGGACGTATTTTGTAAAAAGAAAAAACCCTTGTCATATGATTAGTAATTGTCGATTTCGATATGCAAATATATATATTAGAAGTCATTTTAAAAAAATCTTTACCAAATTACAAATATTTATGGCCATATTTTTTGTTAATATAAAAATCTTTTAAATAATATATGCAACTCTTGAAAGGATATACTCTGGATACTATAATCCATAAGTGAAACTTCCAACCAATTATGAGTGATAATGTAATATTGTGTAATGTATTACAATAAATTTTTGGCTCAAGCTTCTTATATTTGCATTTGTATAATTAATACATTGACATAAAAAAAAAAAAGATTTGTACGAACGGTGAAAAATGATAATGCAAGTGAAAACTTTGAACATCTAGCACACGGTACGATTGGTTCATAAATAGTATGTTTAGTAGAAATTAATAATAACAATTCACTCGTTATTGAATATTAAAAATTGTGAAACAGACAGACAACTTTGGGACCATAGTCCACATCCGTTACATGCTCTGATACATGCAAAAGTGTGGAACCAATTATCATAGTGTATATATGACTTTATGTTCTTTTCTATAGTGTTCTTTTTCATTAACATTTAATTTGTCAGAAGACATGCCATTCTCCAACTTCACAAACTTGAGAGCAAATCCAATAGTTAAGAGCTTAGAATCCAAATGATGTTTTAGCGTGATTTTTTATTCAAAATACATGTTTTAAGTTTCTAATACAAGAATTTTATTTATTTTTTTCTCATTTAATTTTACTACTTATTCATACTAACTACAACATTAGCTATATATTTTAAGTAATTTCACAAGTTTTCTTAATTATCGTTCATCTTAAACATGAAACAGAAAGAGTAATAACATAGGGAAGTAATATAAATATGCAAGGAAAATCTATGAGTGTGATTGTATTTGATTGCTACGAGGACAATCTATGAATTACATAATTTGCGATCTGAAAAAAGGAGATATATTCCCCAAACAAGAGTTAAAGTGTAGAATTCACCCAAATATGGTAGCCACTCTTGAGAGGGAGCTAATGGAGGATCTTGCTGGCAAAAATTGTCGGTTGATTAAAATACACATATACATAGATACATTCTTCTTCTCTAACTTTGTGTACAAACAAACCAGTTTGTGTGTGAAAACTGAAAAGGAAATGCACGCCTTCTTTACAATCATCGCAGAAGCGAGAGAGAGCTATTATACACGTGACAACATTTGGTTGTCTTCAGTTACATCTTTCCGAATTTTGTAGCTATTGACTCTCTTCTAAGTTCTAACATTTATGACATTTTGATTATGGGGTTCGATATAGAGCAAATAAATAGTATGAGATATGCTTTGATTGGGTTGTGACTGACTACTACTACATCAGAAACAGATTTGGAACCTCGAATTAAGATTTGATTTAGAAACTCTAATCCCATTTTTCTTAGAAACAAGTAGTTTTGAGTTTAACATTTATGTTATACCAAAACCAAAAAGGGAAGTTATACAAAACCAGGACTTTCTGTTTGTTGCAAAACAAAATTGAAAGGCTTGTACCTTTTGGTTCAAGTGGAGTCTGCTTAGTTCCTGAGATTCTACTGTTGATAGTTGAGGGAGATAGAGGGTAAGATGCAACTGAATATATTATCTCTGTCTGTTTGTCAGTTGGCTTTTTCTCCTTGCGTTGATCTCAGATGCCCAGCTCTTTCCAATTTCAGTTTGAAACTTGCCTGCATTTGAAATGAGAACAAATTTTTTGATGGAAACCAGATGATTTGACTTTACGTCTAAAACTGTACAGCGAGAAGAGTGTATAAGATAGGTTCAATAGAACCTGCTGTTGATATGAAAAACTCGTCGAGCACTTTCCCATGTTCTGCCACGATGTTCAAACTTCAAGTGAGATTTCTTGGTACAGAAGAGGAACAACTAGCACAAGTGATCACAAAGATTAAGATTGCAACTTACCGGCTTCATATTCTAGTGCCTGGAGAATCATCTCAACCTATGACCCCAATAAAAACAAGAGTCAGTGTAACCCAAGTCTATACATGTATTTGTAACTATTTAACAGCCAACAGAAGTTAAAGCCATCAATGGTTGCAAACTCAGTACCCATCATTACCTTATCGAAGTCTTTTACAAGATTTGCCTCTAACGAAGCATTGTTCTCATACTCCAGCCAAAGTTCTGTAATCTCTTCCGCTTCACGTTAACATTTGACTTAGTTTAGGAAACCAAAACATAAGAAGATGACATGAGCACATGTGTAAATACCTCTCAGGCCTCCACCTAGAACTTCACACATCTCTTTTAAAGCCGTTTTCTCTCTCCTACTCTTTTCTTCCTTAGGCACACCATCAGATGGGGTTATATCTCCAACAATAGCTGTTCAGAAGCCAGTAAGAGGTGAGGCTTTATTGATAAAAATGCAGAAGAAGAGCAAGAATTAATTAAGAGAACATGTTCAGTTCTCTACCCACAGAAAATGACAATTGCCCAAACAATCCAAGTACATCTGTTACATATCCCACCCTAATAAGGCATTTTAACTATACAAGTTTGTACTCTCCAAACTACCCTATATTTCTCGGAAGAAACTTAACTTATTACGAGCAGAGATAAGGCGTCATGGTGAATAACAACAACAAAGAATAAGCTGAACTTTACAAATGTTTATTTACCTTCAGCGATGTCATGCACAATTGCCATTTTTATACACCTGTTTAAGATGCAAGGAAAAGGAGAAGGCAGACGGAGAAAGATTCAACAAGCTATAGCCAGAAAACAAGCTATAGTTGGACAAGCAAAGTACTAAACAATCCTCGAAAATAAATTCTATCCCACTTTCTGAATGCGTCTGATTATAATGATACACTTTTATAAGCATACCTAAATCTTGCAACATGATAAATCAATTTAAGACTTCAGAGGCGTTTCAGAGCACAGACTTTGTAAATTTGTCTTTAATAGTTTCCCAATACTAGGATCCTCACATTTCCATTAAATTCCCGGAACAATTTCACTACACCTTGAATTCTACGAATATGCCATTTCTCTAGAAGGTAAAGTCCACCATAAGTCAATGTCACTAACTAGCCCATCAACTCCATTTCGGTTCCTTATATAACCACATTCCATAAAACCAGTCACTATTGGAAACCTGGACAGATCAGATGTAGACACAAGATATTTCAGAGTGAAATGTACAATTTTGAATAGCCTTCCTGTATCATCTAATAATACTCAACCACTTGAGGGAAAAAAACAAACCTTTCTCTGTTAACGCCTGTAAGATCATCAGCTATCAGTGCCATTACAGCCATACGGTACATATGATCAGCTATTGATTCAGGTCCATTAATCCCCTGATTAATCCACCCTTTTCTCTTCGTTGTCTACACAAGAGGGCACCAATAAACTTTCACTACTTGATAATGTTGACCATGAATATAAACTATATTACTCTGCAGAACTCGAGTTTCGTAACTGAAAGCAAAACTCTCAGATAATGAAAAGTCCATAATACAGTTATATCTCAATCTATGCACCGAGGCAGAAAAAAAAAATAACAAAAAAACTGAGGATTGTATTTCCGATTTCCGAAGATCGGTATTCCACACATACCTTTAGCCGATGGCACAACGTTAGGAAATCGATGGAAGATGCAACAGAAGATGCAGTGGAAGAGACATGATTCGTAGATTCCATAGAGCTAATCCCGTCGAGAACAGGTTTCTGGCAACGGACCGCGACGATCGTCGAGCTCGGAGTGGAATTTCCGAGGAAGAGGAAATTCTTAGAGACGCAATGAAGTGAAGCGAGTGTCGACCGATGGTGAAAAGGCCGGTTCAGTGGCGGCGCGATACGTGTAGCTGGACTATGCATCGCCATAAATGATCGATTCTAAGGAAAGGAGAAGTATTGCTTTTTGTTCAGTATTTTTTGCTTCACCTTTTTGAGTAAAGAGAGACGAGAAGGAGAAAATGTTCTGCGTCGGGTCGGGCTTCACTTACCCGTGGAAGTCCTGACATAAGCAACCATTAGAGCCCGGCCCAATAACTCCAATTTCTCAATTGAAATCAATCTATAGCTCAAATCTTTTAAAAAATCATAATTTATATATAGTTTCCTCTTAACCTCTTCCAAGAAAAAGTACGGTGAGTTATCTGTTTTTTGGTATAGGATCCTACTTTTTTATTACCAAGGTATACTTTTGTCACTATGAAAAGTTTTGTCACCAGCCTGGTTTTATATTGCCTTGCAATTATTTCGATCCGCGAATTTGAGTCATCATTTTCTGTGTCTGTATCCTTTTATATCTATTTTAGCATTCCTTTATTTACGTTCTTTAAATATTGTTTTCTTCTTTTGCACTTAATTTTTGGGAATATTTCTGTATACCGCAGGCTTTAGAATTTGCTTGGTTTCGTTCTCGTATAATCTCAAACGGTTTCATATATTCAATGTTAAAGAAAATGTTTATATACAGTGTAGTCGAACTACAACTGGACAATTGTGCAGTGGTGGAAGAGAATATTTTTATAAACTATTAATAATTATCATATTAAAATATTGTCTTTACACTACTTTAACTCGACACCGAATTTAAGTAACTTATACTGTTTATATCTTGATAAAAACAAATTTGAGGGTTTATTGTAGAGTCAAACATGGAACTGGAAGATATTTTCTTACCATATTTTGTCTGATATGTTCTTTCTTAGAAACAGTTTTAACACTGTAAAATGACACTTTTACAAAAGGGATGCTAGCATTTTTTAAACTCTTCCCCAAGAATCAATCAAACAACACTCAAGACATGAATTGTGGATTATGACTCCAAGCGCTAGCGGTTCAGTACCGTATGGATCACGTTTCTTTGCGCATTTGTTAAGCCCTTCACAATTTGTAAAACAAAGCAAGTGTTTCATATTAAGTTTCAAGATATTGACATGATATACAGAGGATAGAAACCCAACCTGGCAAAGGTTATTAAACAGAGGCTGGTCTTCTCTCGAAAACTTCAACAAAAAATCAGCCACGTAACTTGCCAGATTAATCTGTTTATTGCAGAGATGAAATGACTTAGTGAAACAGATCAACAGTTGGAGAATTAATAGCAAATACAAAACATATGTAGAACACAAGAGGTCACCTCATTAAGGGGGTCGTTACCAAGTAGATCATCACCCTCATCATCTTGGTTCTGTCGAATCAATAGTTAAACACTGGTGAGATAAGGTTCAATGGTATACCTGTGTACATAAAAGAGAAAGAGGACCTCAAAACGAGCCATTGCTTCAAGTTGGTTATATGTGGGTTTGCTGAATTGAGAGGCAACAGTTGAACTTAGCATGTCTTTCTCAGCTTTAGTGTCTCCTTCATCGACTTCTTCCCATTCGCTATCCTGTAACTCCGACGAACGAAATTAGCATCTCAAATTCCACTCTATTCGGAAGATGGGAAAGGAAATAGAAAAGCTTAAGGTAGCATAATCACCTCATCTTCACTGCCCAAAACTTGCTCTTGAATTTCAATTAATGTATCAGCTAGTAAAGCCAGTATCTACAGAGCCAAACAATGTAAAGTTTCTGAAAACATACACCAGAATGATGAAAAGAAAGGAGGATATAACCGATCAAGAACTATGAAGGACATTAAAATGAGTCAGGACAGAACTGTATATCCTCAAAGAATACTTATTCTGACTTGCAGCTTGTACGTTGAGAACATATAGACTAGGGACTCGCACAACAATATACCTTCATGGGTAGAGGAATAATTGTCCATTGTTCAGGAGCAGATCTAGCTTTTGACCGAGTGGTTATGCCACCGTTAGACTATATAAGACAGAGATTCAAGTTTTTGTTAAGCTGAGACTTGAGAGTAAATTGAATTTTTAAGAGAAAACAGATAGTTATAGCACAAAGACCTGAATCAAATTGCCTGGGACATTGACCTTCGCGAATTCAGAATGTCTAGTGGACAGTAGCAAGGCCAGAGCTGAAGTTGTCACTTTTATTTGATATGCCCATTGTATTTCCCCTGAATATGATGCTTAACCAACCATAAGTTGAAATGGCCAGAAAAAAAACCTTTTATCGTGATGCATGAGGTATACAGATATAATTATAAACTAATGAACAGAGATGCTTGCCTTGTTGTTTAGTCCATTCTGTCATAACATATGCAAAGGAATTTTCATGGCCATCAGCGGGTATGCTAACAAGCAGATTGATAAATTGATCGACATTCGGAAAACTCATATGGACCTGCAAAATTCAGTGGTCACAGCACAGGGCGAGGATATAAGGTTGATGAAGTTGAAGCCTTTACAGCACCTTACAAAGAAGAAAGGACCATTAATATGGTAAAATATCCAACTGAAAGGTGAAGAATACCAATCTGGCAAAAATCAGTAGCAATGAGCTTTTGAAAGCTGAAATTTCAGCAGATTGCAACCGTCTTACAAGAGCAGCAACCAGATTCTGGACATGAGGTGCCATCTCTAACGGAAGATGCAAGATAAGCTGCAGAATGTACTTCCCAGCAAAGAGAGACCCAGAACATTCCAGATTAGGGTTGAGAAGCCTGCACCAACATTCAGAAATGAATTTTGCAAAGAAAGAATGTACACTTAAATAGATACTAGTCGGAAATCATTGAGAAAGCAAAAAAGTAAAGGTTCTCAAAAAACAATTATCAAATAGTTAAGAATTGTAGATATGTCACCATATCTATTCAGACTAGCTCTTTTGTGGTGAATAGATTTAACCATGAGTACGCAAAAACTACACTGATACTTTTTCACATGCGTAAGTGTTGCCAATATTCACATATGCACGATAGAGTAACAAATGCAAAAAGAAAACACAAAATCAGCATGCCTTCAGCTTTTGATGAACGTGAAGTGAAATAAACCAACTAAAACGTAAGAGGAGAATTGTACCTAGAAGCTGCATCAAGCAAACTTCTCATGGTAAGACCGGGATCGCCACTCCAAGTGAGCAACTCTAGTCTTCCACTAGATATAAAAGTTGCCAGACATTCTGTAGCATTCTGACCAATTAAAAGGCTAGTTACAAGTGAACCTTTGTATATGAATAAAGATGACTTTAGATTCGGAAAACATATCACCTGTAACTCACTATGATCCTCACTGTGGGAGTATGATACGGATGATAGCATCAAAGCAAAACTCATATGCAGTTTTCACTATATCACTTGGGGCACCCTGTATATAACTAGAAAAAGAGTCAGCATAAAACGAGAAATACTATCCATTTAGCACAAAAAATTGTTCACGTACTATTAAAATCTAGCTATTTACTTGCCTTAAGAAGCATAGTTAAAAGATCCAAGGATCCACTCGCTAGTCCTTCAGGCTGCTGATGTGGCTGATTATCACCACAGAGATGTTATATAAGAGATACCAGGGAAGAGAAAATAGTAAACAGAGTAGAAAAAGGTAAAAACCATGTTTCAGAACAGCACCTTATTTAAAATTGGTCCGATGAATGGCAAAATCCTTGATGTTAGTGGATGAAGGCAGCCAGGAGAATTCTTTATTGCCTATGTGACAACCAAAGGAAAGATTTATTTGCAGACAATAAATTTTGTTCAATTATATAAGAAGTAGCAAAAGATTCAAATTAAAAAATCTACGTAAATTGCATTGCTAACGACAAGATGAATGGCAACGACATTCACACTATTTACCTCCAGGACATCAATTATATCGATACTCCATAAAGGGATCTGAAACATGTGCCACCCACAAATTAAGAATCACTGGAGAGATAATAGACTCTATTGAAGCTGATGCTTCATGGCCTAGCAAATGATAAATATTATAAGAAATGGTTAAGAACTTATTACATAACTAGATCTCAAAATTTTTAAGTAAGATATTATAATTGTTACTTACCAGCCTTAATTGCTTGTTGAAGAGTTTCAAGTACCAAAATTAAAGTTTCATCTGAAGCCTAAAAAAGAATCAAAATCTCCAGTGAAACAAAAGAAACAGAGATACACACGCTATTCCAAATTGTCTTCAGTAGAAAATTACCTGATGGAGAAGATCAGTGAGGGATGAAAATAAATTTGTGACCTGAGGCAATATAACTGAACGGTTCATATCAGGCAGGAGCTGTAGAAGAGCCCGACATGCGCCTACTTTTACAGGTGGGGGCCTGTTTATAATGGTATCTAGTAAGTTAACTTATATCTCAGACGATAAAGATACTACCAGCGGAAGAGTAGGAAACATACACGTCCATGTTTATAGCTCTAACAGCAGCATTGAGGAAGTGCTCAAGAATTCCAGGATTGATCTGGTTAACGTGAAAAATCTTTAATACATATATTTCACATTTACGTTATTTAGGGAGAAAATAAGGTCAGAAATTACCACTGAGGAGAACTTAGCAACGACTACAAATAGGCAGGCATAAAGGAAAGGATATTCATGATACCCTGTTAAATAAAGCTCCAGTCACGTACAGCAATTTGAATACCAAATGAGAAATATATGTTGGAGCAGTTTTTTCTTATGATACCTACCAATTCCAGTATCTTCCATTATCAATTGCTCTACAAATTTGCTAAATCGGCAGGGTCAGTTCTCCGATCCTGAAAAGATTACAATATTATGGATGACATGTTTCCCAGAACAACTAACTTCTTTGTACTTAATTTCCATGGAAAAGGCCAACCTCAGCTTCAATAAGTTGATCAGCAAGAGAAGCCAAAGCAAAGAGAGCAGCTTCTTTTATCTAACAAATGGATCATATCAAAGTAAGGTGTAAAGTTAAAAAGAAATACTGAATGGGGGATAAGAAACAGAAATTCACAAACTGGTGAGTATATTAAAACATAAGAGAAACAATGGCTCGTTAAACCTTTCAAGAGATACAAGAACTAAGGAAAAGTAAATTTGCTTACTCTCCACCAGGCTGAATAACCTGCTGCCTTTTCACCTTGAGACTCTTGGAACCGTTTCCCCGGCAGCATCTACAACAGCATTGATCCCTTCACTACCAAAAGTATTGACAACTTCCTCCAACAAAAGTATTCCTGTTGTGCAGCAAGTAGTATAGTTACATTCATAAATTTTGCATATACATATATGCATACAAATACGACCTCCCAAATCTTGTCTTTGACTAAGCATAAGCATTTGAATATGTCTTTGGAAGAGTAAGAGATATCTTACCTGATATCCGACAACTGTAGCTACCCTCATCTTCATCAGCTACAAAACGATTTACATCCATGGACCATGTATGAACCTGGAGAGAAGTTACATATGAGATAGAGAATAGAGGCATGTCTTATCTCCAATGTCTCAAGACATCTAAACCACATGATAATCAAACTACTGCTAGCAAACAATTAGGAAGGTAGATCAAGTAACAACAGAAACTACATAATTTAGTTAGACCCAAATAATGGAAAGGGATGACACAACTAGCTAACATATTGCATCTTGTATCTGACGTAGCCAATATTCTACAAATGAAATTGTTTTATGAATTTATCAGATAATTTTGCGGAAGATAAACCACACGCTGAAATTTTCTATATGGCAGACCTAACAGTCAGAGATCGAAATGCTAACAAACAAACAAACAAACAGTTTGTGACTTGATGCAGTGAGATGCCATAAAACATATGCATTGAAAGAGATTGCTTCTAAGGAAATAAGGGATATACAAAGAGTTGCAAAAATTCTAGAGCTATGATAAAAGGGATAAGCCTTCTCATCATCTTTTATTAGTTAAGACTTAAGATAGTAAGAGATAAGATTGTTAAACAAAGGGGACAAGCCTATTGCACAACAAAACATTTACTCAAGTCAGACATATATATAGTCTGTTTAGCTTCGTAAAGCTTCCCAAGATAGATTCATGTTATCATCAGAGTTTCAAAAGACCAATCACTAACACCATATCCCATCATGTTGAGTAAGCAGAAGATGAATAGTTCATTCATACCTGTTGTTCTGTAATCTGCAGGAAAGCTACAGTTTGATAGACTAATTCTCTGACATTACTGGCAATGACCTGACATAAAATTATTTGGTTAAGAAACCAATTCCAAAGCAACATACGACCAAAATAAAAAATAAAAAAATAAAGGGTTTACCTTTGCCAGTCTTCTACTGCTAACTATGGTTGACAGAAACTCAAATAGCTGTACAGAAACAAGTCTAAGTTAGGACTCAGACTCATTAAAACCAAAATCTAGGAGTCCAATACCGCAGCTCTAATCAAAAAATTAACTTCAAAATTGTGACCTTGGTGAAAAAAAAAATTTAATCACTAAAAGCAAGTTACCTGAATAATGAAAGTGTCAAGACTCTTTTCTTCACCATCAGAATCATATCTTCCATCATATGAATCTTCTGTCCCTTCAACTGATGATCGAAGATAGACTTGTAGAGATGACTCAAATGTGTGCCACAATGGCCTCATAATAGCTGCTTGAATATTATGTTTTAATATCAATGCCTCCAATGCATATGTATAAATAAACAACGAACATAGGTCACACAAAAACATACCCATTAATTCACTTTCGATGAGAGATGGGAAATTCTGTACAAACTGATTCAAGCACTTCAAGACCTAATGAGAGCAAACAAATCAACACAGAGACAGGGGCCTGCTAAAAAATCTCGGTTGTTTAACGGGAAGAGAAGTAAACAATTACAAGATGAGACGAACCTCCATTCTTAAACTCCAATCATCAGGATCCTCGCGTTGCACAGGATAGTCCAATATAAGTGAAAACTGATTCATCCAAACCTTAAGCATTGGCGTCACCAATGCAGTAGTTTCTGTCTGAATCAAACATCGTAGACATGTTAACTGATAACAAAAGCAGATGAAAAACACTCAAAATTTACGAATAGAGTAAGAATCATCATAGACAAAGTACCTTGTACACACCACTCATTGCTCCAAGAACAGATATACATGAATAAACAATTGAAAGGGCTTTTCCTTGAATATATTTGTCATAGCTCTACATAGACAAATGAAAAAATAATACAAGCTTAAGAGCCTTGTCGCTAACCTTCCATTTAAGATGCTTGACATGCGAACATGTGATTCAACATGAGTGTGATTGCTACAATATTAGGATACAAACCTGAGGGGAGGATACAATAACATGCAAGCAAGGAAACAACACCGGCACCAGTGTAGGGACCTCTTTGTCATCCAAGTCACCCGAGAGAAGAGCCAAACATCTCAAAGCTCCATGAACTGTTGAATATGGAAATGAATTCTGCCTAAGGAAACCTCAGCTGTTCTAAAGAAAGAGTACAGAAATGGGAGATAAAAAAAGAATATGTCTCTAGAGCCGACGCAATAGTAAGTAAGTATACCTCCATAAATGTTTTTCTGATCGCTAATCAACTTCAAGAGAAAGGGTACTAGCTCTGGCCACTCTTCTGGCCAATCATACATGGCAATTATCGATATGTCCATACTAATAGCCGTACAGATTTTTCGATGAGAATCACCAAGTGAATCTAACAGTAGTCCACGAATAAGAGCCTAATAACATAACCAAAAGAACTTCCTAAAGATACGCAAAGTATCGCAGTAGGAAATGCAAACAATAAAAGAGGATAGTGAGAGTACCTTTTCCTCACTTGAGACAACAGGATATTCAAAAGACTCCTCGTTCTCTCGCCAATGTTTTTTGATGAACTGCTTTAACAGGACGGCAGCTAGGTAACAGTAGGTTAAGAACTTCACAAGAAAAGAAAAGAGGAAACCTTTCATTATATCAATCAACAAACTCCAGAGAGACTGCTGGATAGTTTAGCATTAGGGGATAACAAATATACGCTAGTGGAAAGGATATTTGGCGCAATCCCAATGAGAGGTCTTTGTTAGCAGCAACCCTGCACAATGCGCTGCCAAACCCTACAAGAAACAACAAAACGAGGATATGCTCACTTCCACATGTTCATTAAGAAACCCAGCAAATGCTTTCAACTGTCTAAGCATACAAAAACATTCATATCTACAGATTATCACGGAGGGGATGATTCATTTATTCAATTCGAACAAAATATAGCTTATCCGATGTTGGATTTAGCAAAGGAGCAACGTGCTCAAAAGTAACACAAACGATTTAGAGCAACGAACCTGGTTGAAGAGATGCCTGACTGAGCGAGGTCTCTGCGAAGGAACGAACGTTCTGGTCAGGGTCAAGAGTTGCAGATAAGCAACCGAGCAGCCATTGCTGATCTTGGTCGACCACCATTTTTTCCGATGATTGAAAAATAAAGAACTTTGGAGAGGAATCGACAGAATCGAAGTAAGAGTTCCCAATGAGATCAAAAATTGAGAGTTGTAAAAGTTATTGTTGCTTTCCTCGAATTCAATTTCCCGCTCGCTCTGCTATATAATATTGGAGAAGGAGTAGAAATGGCGTCAGTTCACTTCTCCCAGATTTTGATGTCGAAGCCTTTATAGAGGTTGAAGAGTAAGGAAGCGACGAAATGATGGAACATTTACCAAACCGGATCAAAAGCGTTGGTTATAATTGGTATGATCCGGTTTTTCTGTACTTTAAATCGAATAGTTATCTCAACAATCAAAAGATAAACGGAGAAGAGAGCTTCCTCGCCGTCTGTGGATTTCTTCTTCTTCGCCTCCATGAATATCCTCAAAATGATTCATTACCAGTCCACCATTACTCATTTTTACCCTTATGCCCCTATACACTCTTTTGATTCTTATTCTTCTTCATTGTCACTCTCTGTACCAAGACCCAGAATCTCTATCGTCTCTGTCTCCAACCGAAGCTGCTTTGCACTCTCGAGCGCCTCTGGTGCTTCGATTTCAGGTGATCAAGAGGATGGGAAGAAGAAAGAAACTGAGAGAAATTACGCTTCGGCAGAGGGAGATGAAGTGGTTTACCAGAAAACGCTGAGATTGGTGGAGTGCGCCATGTTCGCTGCTGTCACAGGCCTCGTTTACTTTCTCAGCAATTCTCTCGCCATTGAGGTCTGTTCCGTTTCAAATGCTACTTAATTGACGAAGAGAAGGCTTTTCTTGCTTTTGATTATCTGGTTCATACGCAATCGAACTCTGGGATTTATGGTGAAGAACCCATTGATGATGTTTTCTGAAGAAAACGGAAATTCAATTAGAGGATATTCTATCTTCTTTCTGGAATATGCATATTTGGCTGATTACCATGCATGCCTCAATGTTTTGAGTTTTTCTCCTTTTGTTATGAAGTTTAGCTTAATTCTTTGAGGTTTTTAGTTTATATGTTAAGTAAGGCTCTATCATTCTTATTAAGATATGGAGTGTTTGAAGCTATGTGTTGCATACTTACATTCTACATCATAGTAGCAGGATATGTGAACTTGGAAACAAAGGATGTGTTAGAATCATCTTTTTTTTTATGTGTTGTTAGTGTGATAAAAACATATCATATAAATAACTACTCATTCCTTCTATGCCCGAGTCTGAGTTACACTTTGAACGCAGAACTACTTTGGGTGTTTCTTCTCACTGCCAATTGTGATATCTTCTATAAGATGGAATATTGCAGGTGGAAGGAAGACAATGGTTTGTAAAAGACATTCTTCTTTCACATTAATAGATTTTAAGTCTTTATGAACATGTGTTTCAAGTCTTTGAGGTTTGTTTTCTCAGGTTGCTACTGTCATGCTGTTGTTCATATTATCAGGTCCGGTCAAAGCATTGACTTACTTTGTAAGCCTCCTTTGTGATAGATTTCCAAGCAGATGCTTCAACCTGCTACTTATTCTTATTTCGGTACTGTTTCCCTAAAGATTGCGGTGAACGTTGCTTAACTTTTGGGCATTTCTCTTGTAGCTTAATCATGGTCTTGTGGGGCTTGCAATGGGATCATTGTGGAGGTATGTGCGTCATACAATCCTCTCTATCTAGTTCTCCATCGCCACAAAAACTTCAAACTGCTCTCACCTAATATACATTTTACTCTTTCCTATCTGTACTGTTCAAGAAAGTGAATGAAGCTTTGGAAGTAGATTACTTCAGCTTAACACTATCTCAGTTGTTTATATTTCACAATGCTCTTCTGTTCTCAGGTTAGGGACAGGCTGGCGGTCTCTCGATTTTTGTGTGCACAATGGTAGAATGTTTACTTCCTCCAGTAACCAAAAACGGTTATCATTTCCTTATCTCTCCTTGTTCACTGGTATTATCATGTTTCCTCCCCCGTAGGTTCGAGCATTGGGTCTCATAGGCTATGTTCTGACGTCATCCTTTTTAATAAGAGAAAACATTTTAGCTGTGGTAATCCTCTCTCCCACAAATACCCTCTCACTGTTTTCACCTAATTGTATAAATGAAGGTACCACTGCGTTCTTGTTGCAGATCACAATTAACATCCACGCCTCTCTCTCTTTTCTTTTCACTGCCATGGGCCTGAACATCATGCCTTCAATGACCCTCATTTATATGATATTCGGGACAGTGGTATGCAATCTCTTTATCCTGCTTCTCTATATGTATCCCTGAGAAATGAAGGAAGCTGAGTACGCTTTGCTTTAATTATCAACAGCTGTTGCTAAACAGTGGATTCTTTGTTCTGTTGCTGCATCTCCTCTACTCGATCTTCCTCACAAGACTCGGAATGAAATCTTCCTTGAGATTACCAGCTTGGTTAGACAAAGCTATATGATGAAATCAGGATCTCGAGGAGGTGGTAGTCAGAATCTCTTACGTATGTTTTTTGCAGCTCCACTAACTTGGAAATCCAGACATGATAAGAGAAATTGTGGTGGAACCTGTGTAATACTTATGAAGCAGGTGGTTGTGTCTTTAACTCTTTATGCATATATAATGTGGTCATCGGTCATCACCTCGTATGATGAACTAGACAACATTCAACCCAACGAAAAATCAAGTGTTATACTCGGATTAAGCAAAAGCTTCATCTTGTCAGCTGTGGAATTGACAATGTCGTTTTTGCAATTGAACTTTTTACCCCCTCCGTGTGTTCAACTGCATCCAGGTCTTGTGTTCATCAACGTAAGAACCCAAAGAAGTGACTGCGAAGCTAAGAAACTAAACTTTATTGAAAAAATTAATCGAGAATGTAAACGACTAATTTCGGGGAAGAGAATTGGTGTAATCGTCCACGTAAGAAACCGAAGAAGCTCACAAAACGCCTCCAGTGAGAGAGAACCAAAAGAAAAAAGAAAAAAAAGATCCAAAGTCGTTGTAGATGTTATTGCCGCTTGTTAATGTAGCTCCTGATCACTATAATGCCTACGCTGCAAAAAGCCAAGGTTAAAACGAGAGGGAGGCTCTTAGATTCCCCATCGGACAAGAAGAATCTTTTGCTTGATCTACTTCTGCTACTGCTACTGTTGCTCCCTATTTGTGCTACACGTGACCTTTCCGCTGAGTTTTCTCTCATCAGATTGCACAGATTATCTAATTGATGCATCACTTGACGCTGTCCACGTGCAACTGTCGATATCTGGTTGCACCAGAAACAGCAACTCAAGAGTTTCAAAGCATTGTAATAAAATCCTAAACATAAACGAGAGATGTAAGGCCTATGCTACGTACCTCTTCCATTAATGGTGAATCCTTCGCTAATTGGGAGGATGATGATGAATGGGGCATTATGGAATTTGTCAAGCAGCCATTGTCCAGACCAGATATGAAATATGAAGTAGGAGCTGACCCATTGCAGACTTCAGATTGGAGTGTCATGTTCTGATGTGTTAAAGAGGTTTTGTTGCAGCTCAGCTTGGAATTTAACTCTTCGATCCGACTAGTGAACTCATCCATTCTCTCATTGAGAGATGAGATTTGTTCTGAAAGCTGAGTCATAAACCCCTAAAAATAGATGAAAACAAAAGAAGCGCACCCTTAAGTTGAAACGAAGACTTCAGAGTTACCAAGAGGAAATAAAAAAGAACAAATGTGAACCTCATTCCTTGGCGAGTCGTGATTTCTTTCATCGTACCTCCTATCACTTGAAGTATAATTAGCAAGCTTGGACATATTCTTGTCTCTTTGGGTTGAATACGAGTGTGACATGCCTCTGTGTTTCAAAAATGGCATAACAACTTCAGGACACATGGAGTGCAAGTAACAAATTAAGCTTTTTCATATCCTCAAAAGACGTGTACCTTTTGAGGTTCTTGTTTCTCATGGCTACTCTATCCGCAGATGCACGTAAAAGTGCTTCCTTTGGGCTTGAACTAGACACCAGATCTTCATCTAAGCTAAGTTTGTTCTTCAAATCATCTGGTAAGGCCTGTAACCGGACTTCAAATCAGGAATCCTAATAAAATATAATCAAATTAATTTTTCATAAACCCGAACAGCAAGTCATACCATTACTTCATTTATTAGTTCTTCCAGTTGGATTTGTTCAATATAGGTCCGTGGAATAAACGATCCTTCCAATCCTAGCTGCTCTGCAACACTTTGTACAAGTTGTCGATCTTTACCTTGCACCTGATTATTACAAATTTAGAATTCTATAGTCATGCATTGTAATTTGGAAAACAGGTTTTACAGTTGCGATTTGCGAACAAGAATGCTATCATCATAAATATAATGACAGAGCCATATAAATTTATTCCATAGTTAGTATGCCAAAATACTACCAATTTTCATGGAAATGGTGGCGAATGAGTTTGAATAGACAGACCTGCATGTAGTGACGATTAAGTTGCTCAAGCCAATCAATTTTCACAAACACCTTGTCGGTAGCAAATACATGGCTGTTCCTTTTAAGTATAGTTGCTATTGTGTATCCCAATGCCATAAGCCCACCAAGTAGGCGAACACTCACTTCAAACGTAATCCTCGGGGATATGACAAAAGGACTATCAGTAACCCATTCCTGGAAATCAAACCAGGACCAGAGTTACTCACCACGTAATTTTAAGCATAGTAACATTTTCAGAACCAGAAGATTGTTAGCTTTCCGGAAATTGAATATTGATGGAAACATGGAAATAAAATTCTGAACAAACCTCAAACATGAGGCTATACTTTCCATCTTTATTCCGCATTCTCAAATATGATTGGCACGACTCTGGATCTTCACCCGGAGGAAGAAGATATATGTCATACGTCTCCTCCTTAGTCTCGGTATGTCCTTCAGAAAGGACCGCCTTGATCTGATCAACAGATACATCCTTTCTTGACTGTAACAAGTAACAACACAAGAACTTCAGTTTACTAAATGCAGACAATAGTTGAATATTGTGATTGCAGAACCCTTAATATTATATGATGGATAGACAAATCAGGTCATATTTCAAACCTTCAAGATGTATGTTGGGCTCTGAAAACCAGTGAAGGGGTTGAATTTATTGATGATTTTAATTTGAGCAGTCTGGAGATCTGGCTCTATGAAAGCTTTGTACATAGGGTATACCTGCATATATAGTGAAGGTTTTATTATAAACAATCAGCAGCTGATGTACTAAACCAATAAAAGCCACATGAGATCAAAGAAATGAGGACAAACTGTTTCAGATATCTGATGAATTATCTCCTCTGGTTGTTGGCCTGCCCGTTGTATATCACGAAGAACCCGTTTAACAAGGTCAAAGTGAACACCACCAGTAACAGACACACGAAGATCCAATAAAGGTCGCAGTTTTTCGCTCAAAGCATAGATTCCTTCAATAATCACAATCCGAGAAGCTGGGACATCAAGAGTCCTAACAAAATTAAAGTATAGCATTAAAAACAGTGTCTTCACTGGAATAACAACAAACAAATACGAAGGTTTGACAGGCTGATGTGAATGTAACTTTAGATTCCGTGACAATGGACACCAATTGGTTGCTTCTATATATAAAAGCACAAGATGAAAATTTAATCACCAAATAGAATCATGCGACTGCGACATTATTACCTGTATCCAACGCGAGAGCTGGATTTAAAGTCATATATAGGAACCTCAACCTGCTTTCCTTCTTTTAAATCTTGAAGATTCTTGAGCAATGTGTCATAGTCCGTTAAC
This sequence comes from Lepidium sativum, assembly GCA_023374145.1. Classification (NCBI taxonomy): domain Eukaryota; kingdom Viridiplantae; phylum Streptophyta; class Magnoliopsida; order Brassicales; family Brassicaceae; genus Lepidium; species Lepidium sativum. The sequence goes on along the minus strand of JAKUCM010001382.1, from coordinate 37,391 downwards.
CTCGGATCTTCAAAACAATTGTAATAGCTCAAAAGATACATAGGACTTCATTCCTCGTGAAACATTGATGAAAACAAATATATCAAGATAGAATTCTTACCATCAAAGTTTCCATCAACAATTCGACTGGCGTCATTATAGTTGTCCATTGATATGACGGCAACACTTGGCAAAAAGTTGAGTATCTTCTCGGTAAATACAGTCTTTCCGGCACCAGAAGGTCCAGCAACCCCAACCAATATTATCCCATCATTCTTCTGAGAAAGCAATTGGCACGCACGGATTACAGCAAAGAATCCCTTCTCAAATGACAACCGATCTTGAATTGGAACTATTTCGTACCGAACTGAGTCTCGTCTCTTAACTAATTGGACTTGATCCTTCAATAGACCATGTCTCTTCTGATGAAACTCAATCCCATTGCTGTTTTGACCCATTATGAACAATAACAGAAACTTTCGATCTGCCAAAGAACAAATTTGCAAAGACAAAACTTTAAGCCCGGAACATGAAGACCAAGCTAAAAGAGCCAAAAACATAAATCACGAGACTGAGTTGTACGGAGCATATTCAGGGAACAGTCACATTTACACTTAAAACCCACGGAATGAGTCAACCACATTAAAACAACGCAGCATCTAATCGCAATAGAACGTTTATGATAAAAGAAGACGAAAGACACAAGTATATTAAATTATCATCAAAATGCAGCAAACTAAAGTCGTGCAAGAACAAGACAAACCTATAAACTAATCCAAAAACCCATCAAAAAGGAACGATCAAACTGTTCCATAACAACAGTCATGTGCAGGGATCACAAAACTGGAAAGGCCGATGTATATAACACCCAGAAACACACAGACAAGAAACCAGATAGGCGAAAAAGGACTAATGGTAACACCCAGAAATCAAAATCGAAAATTTACGCCGATTTCTCGGAGTTTGTGTGGCACTCACAAAGCAATCTCGGTACTACTGCGAATCAGGGCTTCTCCACACTTTCGCAGAGTTGGTCCCAATTCAATTTAACACAAAAACAAAAATGGGAATCAGAATCAGAGGATATTTATTTTCTTAGCTTTTATTTCGAGACCAGTGATTTCTAGAAAATCTGTCAAAAAGATCTCGACCCACGAGATTATAGAGAGAATGAATGAGAGCCGATTTTATATTTTCGATTTTCTTTTTTCTTTTCCGTTTTTACCGTTTTGTTTTTATTATTAAATTTCATTTTTAATAATTATCCAATACATATCTAAATTTTTTTCAACAACAATATAGTGGTGATGTATAACTAAACTAAAGACAATCCAATTAAATTATTTATCTTTTGGCATTAAAACTTCATTTTGTTCTTTAGTTTGTTACTATGATTATCTTAAATGATTTTTCTTTGTTAATATAATTTATGATGTCTTAATAATATCTAAACTATTATTTGCAATACGAGTTTTACAAGATACATTTGATTTACTGATGGTTCGTGGAAAACTTTAATCTCTATTCAATACTTGATTGAAGGCGGGTATATGGGAGCATATGGAATTCGCGTAAATTTTCAGCACTACATTTAGAAGTGAATATTTGTTTTAAGTTATAAAGTCCTTTTTATCCGTCTAATTGTTAGAAGTAGAGATAGCAACAAATTGTGAAGATTATGGTGCATTCCACATAGAAGTTGGTCTTCCAACCAAATCAGGAGAACTTTCTTATATTAGAGTCTCTTGTCCGCTCCTTTCACTTTATATATCCTGAAATTTCAATATCATAAAACTGATATTAGAAAATAAGCTAATAGTTTTTTTTGTCAATTACCCTAATACTTTTTTAATCCCTTTTCTAATACTCCAGATAGGGAATTCAAATTTTACGAGCTGGAGATTTATAAAATGATAGTACAAATGACCACCAGTGAGCTAATAGTTTATTGTAAATATTTTTCTTCATCATCTATTAATATATATTGAGTTGACAATATTTAAAAATTCTTGTCTCCAATATGAATCGAGGATATTTAAAATTTCAATACCATATATTAAATTAAAAGATTGAGAAACTCAAAGAACTAATATAATTTATATTATTTTAAAACATTTTTTTATAAACCTTATGTATGTAATTAAAATGTTTTAAATTTTGTACGATTTTTCTTACAACAATTTATGAATTTAAAATTCGTTGTGAGAATTTATTGCTTTAATTTCTCAATTGCTCAATATAGAGCTCCTTCTTTTATTTTGTGTACAATCTCTTCATAATGGTGGGGTTAGGTAGTCACAAACTTCACTATTTATCACATACTTTCAGTTGGTCCCTATAATTTATAGCTCTTCCAACATTTATTACTCATATCGGCTCATATGGCCAAAGATCCGTCCTAATAAGTAAGAAAAAAACAAGTCCTGGAATGTGTATGTGTTAATGTGTGTGTATATATAATATATGTGCGTGTGGTGAGACAGGTACAAACGGAGAAGTTCATCATTTTAAGTACTTAAGTGATAGAAAAGTTCTTGCATTCGAAGAAATGTATAGCCAATTAAAAAAAGATAGCTTGTTTGATAAATTATCAAAGCATATTGATGAGCTAGATTCAGCTTAGAGGTCGGGTAGACTTATAAGTTATGAGTCAATGATGAGAATGAGATGAGTCATGTCCACATGTTGACTGCAATTTGGTTCACTAATTAATGCTCACATGTTTTCTTCACCACTCTAATTAACTTTCTCTGCGAGAGGAGTAGCTTTACTTTTTCACGAGTATTTAATTGAACACGATTAATTTCATTTAATCTTCATAAATGTGCAATTTGTTTCTTGTGGGCTTTCAAATGATAAAAGTGAAGCATATTTCTGAGTAAAAAGGACAGACATGAATACATCATACGATTACTCTTTTCGCCTTTCGGCATTTCCCTAATTTATAAACCAATAATGATTATGAAATCAATAAAGGTCGCCGTTCATGGGACCCTTTTACTAATTTAATTAATTACTACTCTTGATGTTTTAAAAATAAAAATTGTTTTATTTTACTGGATGTTTCAAAATTCCATGCAAAATTTATTATATTTTTAATATTTTTATTATTTAAATTTTAAAAATTAATTTGTGATTGGTTAGATTATTTTTGAATTTATAATAAAACATATTTTATTTAAAATAGAAAAAATTAATATTTTATTAATTTGTATGAAAAAAATCTAAAACGAAATATATCGTTACGTTCAGTAGGTTGGATATAATTCCTAAAAATATCAAATGTCTTTTTCCACAATCTACACTTATTACTAATTATGGAATCTTTTTCATAAGACTATAGCATACTATCAAGAACTCTTACTCTCCTAGACTAAATATTGGTTTACCTTGCGGATTCTTATATTTTCATGATCTCAAGTTTATCAAGACTTTTTTCTTTTGGTTGAATAATCTAAACTTGAAATTATCACGTATAAAATTTTTATTTTATGAATTTCTATCATATTACAGTTTTATACGAGAAGTGAAGATTATTATTAAGGAACTCAGATAAGAGACTACCTCTTATAGGCTTTTGCATTATAGTGGATCAATCCTTTAGACCCTCTAATCAAAATTAATTTAGTGATGTGTTCCGAGTATCCAGTGTCGTGCTCAACTTATTAAAGGTATAAGGCAAATTGTATTATATACTATTTAATATTTCATGCGTCTCATTATATATGATATTTTAGCTCTACTTTTTTTACCTCAAAATATTTGATGTTTTATATTTTCAATACGAAAATTTGATGTTTGTTCTAATTTAATCCTATTATTTGTTTCATATTATAAATATAGTGATAATTTAAATAATTTTACATATTTTATTAATTTTTTTGCATCTATATTAAACATTATATATTACGAGAGTAAGGAGTATAATAATTTTTTTGACTTCTCAAAATATTATAAACCATAAAATATAGTCAACTAATCTATTTATACTTGTAAAATGATATAAATATAAATAAATTGATTAGCTAAACTAAAAAGAATTATAAGAAAATGTGGCTCTAAAAATTTAGAAATTATTGGTGACCTAGAGAAAATGCTCATTTCAATCCATTATAGGCACGACTTTACGAGCAGCCTTGATCTTGTTATTGGTTCAAGAGTAACTAACGCTGTTACTAGGGTGCTCACGTCGGTTCTCTACCAGCAATGTTAACAGCCGAAACCCCCAACATTATATTGAACATAAAGCATCCCAAAACACTTGTTTTAGCTGGCTTGCGCTGAGGAATCTAGCAAAAAAAAAGTTAATAATTCGGTTTGATAGAAACACTATAAACATCATGACTCATGAGCATCATAAAACAAGTTAGAGACTTTTTTTTTATTTTGTTTAACGGGTCTACGAATCAACAAAGCATGAGATCGAATTTATCCTAAGATTAGAGGAATTATGTGAATACCTTGATGCTACGCGCGAATATACTTTTGTTTCTAGTAACATTCAAATCCGGATAAGCCCATTACTACTTTCTCAAATTGTAGTACTACTATTTGACTACATCCGCGTGGGCATTATCTAGCATCTTGTTTGTGTGTGTGTGATCAGGATATTGAAACTTGGAATCAAGTGTTTTTCACAACCTCATACATCAATTCGATATTCTCATGGACAGGAATTGTCCTTCTACCTTTCAAGATCCCATAACCATCCAATATTAATTTATTGTTTTAACATTAAACCAATCAAATTTGGTAACACAAAGAGGGCCAATCCAATTAATCCCTAACATAGGATTACCAGTTGTCTTTCATTATTCACTAAACGTAAATAACACGTTGACATCACTGATACGAAAATTTGATTGGACGTCTATAATTAATCTTGGTGTTCATCATCTTTACTTTCAGAATCTGCAAACAAAAGCCAAATTGACTAAGAAAAAAAATTCCGTGCTATAAAAAAATTTCATAATGAAGATAATTGAGTTGCTGGGTTAGATATGTATGCATTTGTATAAATCTAACCAGAACGAATGTCTTTATGGATTTTGCCCTTGGCACGAATTTGGCTGATGAGAACACCACATAGGTCTGGACATTTTACCAGATCCGAAAAACTGACCCAAAACCGACCCAAAATTTCGGATCCGGGTCCAATTCGGGTATAAGCAAAAGTAACCATCAGGTCTTATTATAGAGACCCGTGAATATCGAGTCGGATCCGGGTATTACCCGATACTCGAACGGGTACCCGATTATCTGAACGGGTACCCGAATATTTCGGGTATTTGGGTACCTAAAATACCCGAATACTCAAAAATATACCTGAATACCCGAAATTATACCTGAGTACATAATTTTTTGGGTACTTTTGGGTAAATAATATACTCGATTTTTTTTACAATACTATATCCGTACCCGAACCGGAACCGGAACCGAACCAAAATGGTTTCGGTTCTTAAATGGGTATAGAAAATGTATACCCGAACCGACTCGGACCCAGGAGGACCCGAACCGAATAATGTTCGGTTCCAAAACGTATACCAAAATCTTATACCCGAAATACCTGGATCCGATCGGATAGTACTCAGATGCGACCCGAATACCCAAATGTCCAGGCCTAACACGACATATCAAGACCCACCAATAGATGTGAAGAATCTGTAAGCAGTAGAGAAGTGTGTTGAAGACATACTAGTAAACCATAAGTGGTGGTCCATCAAATGCTTCTTGTCCCACTCCTGTACATGTTTCACTTTTATTGATTCATAGCTGCATGCATTGGTCCACATATACGTAAAGATCAACCAACAAAACATATAGATCCCACTACATTACATTATAAACTCGAGATTAGGATTTAGGATATTAACCTAGTACTCCAAAGAACCCAGAAAGGGTAATAAATAAGCCGTAGAGCGGTCCACGACAAGAAGAATAGAACAAATGAGACACTAGCCATGGCTTCTGCGTTGCTGTATTTACACATCTTACCTATCTCTAGAAACACATCGCTGATTTCGTGAAGAGCCATTATTACAGAACCTATACGAGAAAATCTAGTAAAGAACATGGATAAGAAGAGGAGGTTAAGTTTAAGAGTCAGAAATTTTGGTTGTTGATATCATTAGGAGTACCTGAAAACGTAAGACAAGTTGATGAGGAATGATGTAACAATGTGATGAACTAGCATCACTTTGAAATCAGATTGTCTTGTTTCCCAAAAGAACAAAGCAAAAAACGCATATCCATTCAACCCACCAACAAACATATGCAGTCCCTTCATTTTCAACCTGCAAGAAAAGTCAGAAGAAATTAGGACTTGCCTCGATCATACTTAAGAGTGTCTCTCAATCTTGCGTAAGAGATTAAGTTAAGGTTATCTATTTGTTACTTAGTCTGTTGGTTAGGCCATATCTGGTCTCCTGGTACTAACCAGAAGTATCTTGTGTCTTTAAACCATGGCTCTTCTTCAGAGACGTAGAGAGTAAGAGATTCAATAGAGCAAGAGCACAAACATTCCAAGCTGATTCTTTGAATTTCACTATCCTCTTTCTTCTCTTGTTTGAATCAACACAGTGTCCTCTAGGAAATACCAGTCGTCTAGCAACTATCTGTTATGTAATTGCCGATCTCTCATTAAAGATTACTTGCTTCCCAAGTCATAGTAAAAACTAAGAAACAGAAAACAAACTTAAACTAGTGAGGGTTAAACGAAGAAAAAGGAAGAAGGGATCAATTAAGATGAGGACACAGAAATCAGAAGAAAGTGGGTAAGATTCTTGATCCCAATCCTAGTTTAAGATTTTCAGAGCCATCTAGTTATCATCCTGCTTATATCAACATGTTTGGCTTAACATTTCTATTTATCACTTCTTCTTCGTCAAAGTGAATCTTCCTGAAAGAAGAAGAGTATCCACTTGACTTTACTTTTGCAAGAGAAATAAAGAAAGGCTAATCTACTCCATGATTCTTTAAGTCAAAGATCACAAAAGCAGAGTAAACCGGGCCCAACTCTGTTTCTCAATCATCTCGTACCGAATAAACAGTTGTACCAATATCGGTTTAACAACCCGCACGCTTGAATTTTTTTATCATATAAACCTTTACTTTGACTTATTGATACTTTGATGTTTGGCTGAGCTTATATTATCCCGTGACTAATTAATTAGTTTACGTAATGCTTTAATAGAGTTGGTGATATTGTTAAAGTGGAAACGAATTAAAATAAAGAATGAAGATTGAGTTGGTTGGTGAAATGGGTACAGCTGTGAGAGAGAGAGTACAAATACGTAAACAAATAGTGTCAGATTGTGATCATTACTAACAAATTTACAAATAATGAACTCGTCAGGTGGTGCCGACAATTCTTATTTTATCAAATCTCGTGTTAGTAAGTTTTCACATTAGACCAACTAAATTTGGTAACTTACAACGTCACAGTTAAGAGAGGACCAATCTAATTAATCTCTAATATAAGATTAGGAGTTACTCTAATTTCATTTGTAACACGGACACTCACAAACGACACAATACAACTAACAAACGCCTTAATCTCACCAATAGAGAACTCTCTGTTCAAAAAACGTGTATAGGATTTTCCTTTTTAATTACACGAGTCAAAAGTTTCCTAATTCCACTTAGAAAAGGTTTCTCCTTTTCGACGTTTCCTTTTATCAAACTCAAATTTCTATATTCTATTAAAACCTTTCACACAAATTCATTAGTCCGTTTCTTTTGTGATTTTTCCTGTCTGCACAATTTTTCCAAAAGCAATATACGTACCGCAAAAACAGGAGCATCATGTGTTGCAGTCTTGTGTATTACAGAACAAGTGCAGCAGACACACATATGTCATGTTCGTCCTCTTTGCTCATCCAAATTACAAGTCCAAGCACTAATATATGAACTATTGCAATCTAAAAAGAAGTGGCAACGCAAATCCGTTCTAATGATGCTTACTAATCTGTGACTTATGAACCGGCACAACAATGATGACGCACAATGACAATCCACACGTAGGGCAATTGATAGAAAGAGAGACCCACATGAGAAAATCTAATGAGTCCAACTCCTTTTCTTCACCCATTGACAATTTGTACAAACTCTTGTAATATATTCTTACCATACACGATCTCTCCAAATTCGTGAGACCCACTTTAAGAATTGTTTTCTACTTATGAGACTCAAAAATGTCTTAAAGCCCAAAGCTAGATATCTTAACTCAAAGATGAGTCAAAGTCAAACAAAACAACCCTTTTGTAATGTGGACTCTTACATACACTATTGATTTGCTAGCTGTCACCAGAGGGACTCAATGGAAGAAAATTTTAAGATGACGCCACAGAAACAAGAAATGCAATGAAGACAATGTTTTCTTGTAATTGTGCTGACTTTATTTTTCTGGGGTTTGTGACAGTTGTTGTTACTTCTTTTTGTTTTGTCTTTTATCTCAAAACCAAAAAAATGACAAAGAAAATCCAGTTGGGTATTACCTTTTTCAATACAATGAGAGAGGAAGAAAAAGACTGCAACAACAAGAGTTTTAAAGACAGTGAGAGAGGATTGGAGAAAGAAGATGAGTATTAAAGGAATAAGAAAGAGGAACAGCTCTTAACCTAATTAAGTAAATGCCTCTTTTATTCCCTCTTGTTTTGTTGAGGTGGGTCTCTTCTGATTTCTACCTCAAAAGCTGATCTTTTATATTTGAGATAGCCAGCCAATAGTACATAGAGAGAGCCAGGCAGTAATACATAGAGAGATAGTGAAGAAGACAAGTTAAAACTTAACACACCATTAGATTATTATCAATTACGAAGAGCACAGAAAGGACAAGTTATAAGTTATAACCTATGGAGCTTTGCTTACATATCACTAATGACAAAGCAGATGATTCCTGTTTTGTGGATATTGATGTGTCCTGACTCTAAAACTAGATTATGGAATTGTTATAAACCAAAATATTTGTTTAAAGAAAAGTTTTAGATAAATATAATTGTATTGAAAAAGAGGAGCATAGGCTTTTGATTCTATATGAGAGTGTACTTTATAATGAAGAAGGCACTAACCTTCCTTCCCTTCATAGATATATGTCTGCAATGGGCTTTGTCTGGTAGTGCTTCAATTGAGTGAAAACAATGGTGCTAGGGTTGCCATGTGGTGAAACTTACTTCTGCTCTTCAATTATATGAGGCTTCCTATAGGCTCCGGCTTTTCTTGATACTTCAAAAAAAAAACAAAAGTTATATTTATTGATGATGGAAGAGCAAAGCAAAAGAGAGACAAAGACACAGAGCCTATATCAGAGAGTCAATTGGTGAAGCAGATTGAAACAGACAAGGTACGTTACTAAAGAAAAAAAGCAAGTGATCTTTTTTCTTTTTTTTTTGTGTGTGTGTGTGTGTGTGTGTGTGAGTACCCTGAAAACTTGGTTTTGTTTCTTCTTTGTGTTTGCTCAAAGCCATGGAGTCACCGAAGAACCATGGAGGCTCTGAGGAGGAGGAATACAGCAGTTGTGAGTCAGGGTGGACTATGTACATAGAAGACGCCTTCCATGGAAATGACCATCATTATGTTGTTGTCGATGATGAAGATGACAACGATGATGATTCACAGGTAAAAGATGTTGATGATGGTTATGAGAACGACGATGGTGATGATAGTGATAAGGAGAGTGATGATTCGATGGCTTCTGATGCATCCTCGGGACCTAGCAATCAGTTTCCGAAGACCAACAACAAACATGCAGCTGGAAAGAATGGTTCTAAACAAGTTCAAAACCGCCAATACACAAGGAAAACAGTAAGCAACGAAGGAGAAAAATCAGACCTCAAAGCTAGAACAAGAACAACTGCAGCTAGTCGTGTCCAGAGTGGAGGCAAGGCGAGCAAAAGCAAATAATGCTAATGGCGGAAAAGAGAAGAAGAAAGGAGGGGTTCACATAGAATCCAAATCTTGTAATCAAGAAAGACGTTTCAGATCTCTCACCAATGGTGTTGTTTGCCTTTAATAAGACATGTGTAGGTAGTTGCATTGTTTCTTTTGCCGGAATATGTTTTTTAATAGATGCTGTCCCAGACAAGCTATCTGCACGGTTCTCCGTTGAAACCCCGTTATATAAAAAGTACCCTGTTCTTCACATACTTCCTTCCTAACACAAAACGGAACATATCCTGATCTGCATGTTCAACACAGAAGCAATCAAGCAGATGATTCTGGGAAGAAAAACCAACATTTCACTGATTACTTGTTAACATGAACTAATTACTTAATCAATCTTTAGTATTGCATTCATGAAAGTTTGATCATCACTTCAGAGAAAAATAAACGCACATGGTAGAGGACAAAGCGATTGATGACAAAACAGGAGTTTCTAAGGTTGCCAATATTGTTTCTATGATGTGTGGCCCAAGTGGCTAACAGCAGAGCTTTGCTTGCTAACAGAAACTCCTGCTACTTTGAAGAGCTTTACATGATTCTTTTACAAAACAACAAATTGCAATCATTCTAAATCTGTCATTGTCATTTTTCTATTCCTACAATCTCTTTATAACCACTTCTTAAAAACTAGTTGCACATCAGGAAAGGAGTTATTAGAAAAGATCAGAAAGGAACCTGTTCTGATTCTTTCCCACGTTGTCAACACAGTAGAACTATTTGTATTAGTAAATACAAGTATTACCCATCAGAGAGAGTTAAACAAATATGGAATATTACCCATCACAAGAACAATAATAATTGCAATTTGCATTTATAGTACCTAAGGAAAAAATTTAGGAAACGGTGCCATTTGTAAAAGTTAATGCAAGTATATTCGATCAGAGAATTAAACAAAACTAACATGGCATGTTATCTATCACAAGAACAATAATAATTGCATTTATATAGCTCAAGAAACAGCTTAGGAAACGGTGCCTGGAAATTATACTTCGAGAAACAATACATCAACGAAAAGATAGAGACAAATCCTTATTAGAGCAATTCAACCGCTAGCATTATCAGACCTTGATATAACAAGATGCAGACTGATCCCAGAAAACAAAAAGATGGCAAAAATATATTGTGCTCTTAATAATTATTGCAATTTAAAGCACAAAATCGATGGGAACAGAAATGACCAAAGAGAGTTTAGCTGCCAGCTTTCCAGAAGAGGAAGAACCTCACGTTGATGTTATTCTGAGGTCGCTTTCGACTTTGTAATCTCCAATCCATCATAATGCACCTAGGAGTAATTAACAGGTAGATGAAAACGAAAGATGGGCCGTCCCAACCTAATGACATGTCCCACAAAACGTGAGATACATGAGAGAATGATGCTTGGTAAAAGCATTAAACACTGAGCGTGGTCTACCAATTTCACCTTCAGGAAGATTTAAGGACCAGAGAAGTTCAATGAGTAAAGACGATGAACCGAGCATTTGTGTCAACAATAGCATGTGCACGTTCCAATCCTAGTCGACAATGACATTAGAAACGATTAGTAATGGCATATGAACAACAATGAAAACAGTGTCTTGGTACAACAAACAACTACCAGTCATAATTGCCTAGCAAAACAGTATCAATGGAAGACAAAAACTAAGTATAAGACTTTTCTTTCAAAATATCATGTCATCAAGAAAACTAGTCCAATGAAAGGTTCCCGGATCACAAGAGCAACTACTTGGAATCCAACCAACACATCGAAGTAAGAACATGCCCAACATCCTCCAATCCCAGAGTTATAATGATTTAAGAACAAACCTTTCACAGCGGTATTCCAGTCTTTGTCTCTTTCAGTTTAAGATCTCAGAGTTAAATCGAGTCACCGAACCATTTCCTTTTGGTAGAATTTAAACCCTTTTGTTTCTCTCCCTCATTATGCTATCAGCTCAGCTTACGGGATCTCTCATTAAGAACCGATTAAAGTCCTAGAGATGGTTCCACTGTCTACGCATTTTGCCTGTGGTCCTCCAACAGCATTGAATACTATTACTAATGGTTCTTAATACACTGTGGACGTGGTTTGCAATGGTCTTTCATGGACACTACTCTAGTAACTAAAACAAGGACATAGATATTACCTGCTGGTTACAAACTGCAAAGCTGAAGAAAAGAAGTAAAAGCAATGGCCATAAAAATGTGCATGTTCAGGAGTTAAAACAAGCTGCAATGCAGAAAAGTCTCTGACGACACGCCACTGTTTCTTAGTTGTGGTTACTTGTGCGTATATAATAATGATAACAACATCATAAGATAAGCATGATATATTATATGATAGTCTCAACCAGAACCATTGTATAAGCTACCACATAAAACCTTTTTGAATAGGCAGATAGATACGACGAAGAAAAGCAGTAGAAGCTCCGTGGCTCTAAAAGTCATTGATGAGCAAGAAAAAATGCAGCAAAACATGAAAAAAGGTATCACTCATCCTTTGTTGATCATATGCCAGAGACTTCAAACTTGATAAACACAAAGCGGCCGAGAACATATCATTAACTGCTTTCCCTCCCCAGTGATCAAACGTAAATTAACCCTAAGAATTGTCTTTAAGCAAACGAGAAATCCAAAACAAGCAGGATCAGTAAAGCAAGACATTGTAAACCAATATATTTGTTCTTATCATTTCTAGATTCTTTGAAGCCAGTGTATCTCCCGCTAAATTAAATTTCTCAACTACCAAAACGACAAAGGTCTCTGACAACCACGAGTTCTTCGTACTGATTTAAATCCGATTATATTTTTGTTGACTAGAAAACAGAAAGGGAAAAGCCAGAGAGGTTTCTCCATGCATCCACAGCCACAGACGATAAACGCCCTTTATCCAATTCAAGGAGACAAAAAACCATCCCTTTTGTCTAAAATTCGACATGAAATCGAACTAAAAGTGACAATCAAACAAGAAATAGTGTATACCATGCTTCTCGGTGGCACAATCTCCACTCCTCCAGTTTCTCTCCGGTTAAGGTCCACCATAAACTCACAAAACGCAGCCACACAATCATCACAAGCAGCGTTTCCGGCGGCTAAGCAACGAAAGCCGCCGAGCTACTCTATCAGCGACGAAGATCTCCAATCGAGAGGCTTTCTTCTCCGTCGAACCGCAGAGGGACTAAACCTAGATCAGCTGAATTCTGTCTTTGTAGCCGTGGGATTCCCAAGGCGAGACACGGCGAAGATAGAGGTGGCCTTGGAGCACACAGACGCGTTACTCTGGGTGGAGTATGAGAAAACACGACGGCCTGTAGCGTTTGCTAGGGCGACCGGTGACGGAGTTTTCAACGCCATTATATGGGACGTGGTGGTTGATCCGTCGTTCCAAAGCTGTGGCCTTGGAAAGGCGATAATGGAACGGTTACTTGAGGATTTGCAAGCTAAAGGCATCTGTAACATTGCTCTGTATTCAGAGCCCCGAGTTCTCGGGTTCTATCGCCCGCTTGGATTCGTCTCTGACCCGGATGGGATCCGAGGAATGGTTTATATACGCAAACAGAAAAACAAAAAATGAAAATTTGAAGCTTTTTCCCCTTAAATTTAAAGTTCGTATATTCACAGATTACAATGTCTCTTTAAGTACACTTCTTGTACAAGCTGAGTTCTTCTTCTTCTTCCTTATTCAATTCTCTGTTCTGAAAATGCAGAGAACTCAATCAGAATTTTGAAAAACTGTTCGATTGCTTGAAGATTTGCTTTAAACTTAGGAAATTCTGATTACTTGATTCTGATGATCAACAACGGCTCTGGCATGGTGGAAGAAGGCGACGGAGCAGACGATGGAAGCGATGAAAGCGAAGAACCCTAATCCGACCATCAGAGAGATTCCAGCGACGATCAGATCCATTAGCATCATTAGCACCATCTTGGCTTTAGTCGTCTTTACTTTATTGATCTCTTCCTTATTCAGCCCTCTGAATTTCTCAACTACGATAGGATTTCTCGGTTCATGTTTGGAGATAATTACGAAAGATTCGAAGAAGTGAATCCTCGCTTTGACACGTTTATGAGATGACAGAGCTTATGACATTTAGCGCAATTTCAGAGACCCTCGTGTATATAAATACATACACGCGCGCGCATGTGTATATATTGACGTTGAGTAATGTTTCGAGATTACATTAAATATGACTTGTCATGTTTATCTGCTATGTAAGATAGATTTATACGAAGACTTCCTACTTCCTTGGAAAGTGGCTTCGAGTTCTAGGCATAATCTGAGGAAATCTTGGCAATTTTGTGTCAGGGAACATTGAGGAGGGAGCTGGAGAAGTAGGCAATGGTGGATTAATGATGGGTCTGGGTTTGATTTCCTTGATCTCAACTACAACACAATCCGATGTCAGAAACGTTGTAGCCACTGATGCAGCGTGTTCCAAGCAACATCTCACAACCTGTGTGTCAGTTTCCAGCAATGAAAATGTGAGAAGTTGAAACATATCAATACAGGTTACTTTCTGAAATTACTTAGTCCAGTAGTTACCTTGGTTGGATCTATGATACCAGCCAACATCAGATCTTCGTATTGGTTCTTTGCAGCATTGTAACCGTACATCGTGTTTTCGTTCGATAAGACCTGAAGATTTCGGAGTTAGTATTGGATATAAAGGCTGGTGTTAGAGAGCTAACGTTATCAATACCTTTTCTATAACGATATTGCCATTTGTGTCTGCGTTTTTGGCTATAAGTCTTATGGGGTAGCTCAATGCTTTCTTGAATATTTCAGCTCCAATCTGCTTATAATGTTGCAAGAAGAAAGATCACATCTTCTGGGATGTTTAAGAAGGTACAGATAGCTCGATTAAGATGTTTTACTTCCATAGCCTAAAAACAAGTACCTTCTGTTCTGCGTTGTCAAGGCTATATTTTATTCTGTCCACTTTTGTAGCCAATCGCAAGAGGGCGCAACCACCACCAACTACAATCCCTTCTTCAATTGCTGACTAAATTCTGAGAGATCAGGTTTCTTGGACTCACAATTTCTGAACCACGGGAATCACATGTTTTGACTGTGAGTTACCTTAGTTGCATTCAGGGCATCTTCAACCTTTAGCTGTTTATCCTTCAACTCAACTTGCGTTTGAGCACCAACCTAAGGCCTTTCAAAGTTAGTTCAACATCAGATTGTTTTTTTGTTTCCAATGTTTTAGAAAGTCACCTGGATTATAGCAATCCCCCCGGATAATCTCGCTACTCTTTCATTGAGGATCTTCTTCTGAAACCGTTCCTCGGTGTTCTAAAATATACACATAGAAATCAAATGAGAAAATATTTGAATATGGTCACCATAGATGTTCCTGCGAAAGCTGGTTAATGAAATGAGAAGACATGGATATTAAAGAACCTGAACAAGACTTTTAATCTGAGAAACCCTTTCATCGACTGCTTTTTGGGTGACTCCATCAGTAACAATCAGTGTTGAGTCCTTAGTTACAAGAACTCTTTTTGCTGTTCCTAATACCTCCTTTCCAGCCTTTGCTAAGCTCAGACCCATCTCATCTCTGATCACGGTAGCTACACAGATAGAATAACCCAGTGATTTAGTACTAACAACAGTATTAATATGGGAGAAAATTTTATACAATCACTGAGCCCTCTGATGATGGAGCTTGAATACCTCCAGTTAAGATTGCAAGATCATCCAAGTAATGACTCTTGCGCTCTCCAAAAGCAGGAGCTTTAATGGCTGCGACCTTCAGGTTACCTTTTAGTTTGTTCCTAACTACAGGAGCAAGAGCATCTTGCTCAATATCTTCGGCAACTATAAGAATTGGAAAATCCTCTTTAACAGCAGAATCTAATATCTTGAACATATCTTCTGGATTTGTTATTTTCTTATCAACCAAGAGCAGCTACAGTTAAATAATGCAGGTATACTCTTAGCCATTGTTCTTCCAAGCAAATTGGAAAAAAAGCTGAGGTTTTTGTACATACCTTGCAATCATGGAGTTCAGCTACCCTTTTCCTTCGATCAGTGACAAAGTAAGGAGATAAATAACCACGATTAAACTGCATTCCTTCCACAATCTCAAGATTGTTCACGAGGTATTTTCCTTTCTCTATTGTTACTACACCAGTCCTTCCTACGTGATGAAAAGCATTTGAAATCATGTCTCCCACTTCGTAGTCATTCCCCGCACTAACTGCTGCAACATCAACTAGCTCATGATCTTCAATCTGCAAAAATTATGGTTCGCAATATACTTTATATCAAGGCCAGCTAATTAACTTCTCACTCTCATGAGTACTCTCAAGGGTTAGAAAGCAGGGATCTTTCACCTCTCTGGACATTGATTTGAGCTCTAAAACAAGAGCTTTTGCGGTTTTCTCAATACCACGAGCAACTTGAATGGGATTTATTCCAGCAGCAGCTACCTAGGAAAAGGCGTGAGATGGGTTCACAAGTAGAAAGCACACATGGTCATGGATTATCCAATTGGTCATAGTGGGAATCTGTATACCTTAATACCTTCAGTAATGAGGCCATGAGCAAGAATTATAGATGTAGTGGAACCATCACCTGCAAGATCATTAGTCCTAGCACCTGCTTGTCTCACAAGTTTCACTCCAACATTCTCTAACGGGTCCTCCAATTCAATCTATACCACACAATAAAAGCTGATTATAGTTCTGACATTTCATTAAGCATCAGAGGAAGTGTCTGGGGCTTTAAAGTAAGTAAGAAAACCTCTTTAAGAACCGTTTCACCGTCATTGACGATCTTGGGAGGTCCGTATTTGTTCTGCAACACCACATTTCGTCCCTTTGGACCCAATGTCACGCCCAACAGTTTCGCCACCATATCTGCACCAGCCTGTACCAAACTTCACCACCATTTTCCTCATAAGAAAACAATATTCTCGACTAGTCTCCAAAAGAACAACGAGAAAACACAAAAAAGGAAAGAAAACCTGAAGCTTTTTGGTGACAGAGCCATCACGGTTAAAGTGAACCTCTTTTGCAGCGGCTCTTGCTCTCAGTACGGAATTTGAAGAAGAGAAGTGCGAAGAAGAAGACTTTTTGCGAAAATTTCGATCAGTATGAGGCAACGCAGAAAGTGCAACTTGTGAAGAAGCCATTGCTGTTAAAACGAGCAAGGAAGGGCTACAAAAATATTATCATATCCTTCTGTTACTCATATAAGGTGGGAAAATGATGTTATATCTCTTCGTATAATTGTCTACTGGGCCGAGTTAAGGTAACTAGTTTTGTTGGGTCACTCCCACCATAAAGAAACCCACTTTACATGTAGGTACTTCTGAAACCTGTAGTTTCGATTAAATGACTGTCAATTGTTTCATTCAAAGTAATTAATGTAGAAACAGTGTCATAGAATCCCATTGTTTCGACTGAATAGTCTACAATCTTAAGTCAACACATGGTATTCTTTCTTGTTATATACAGTTCAGTTCACCAAAGTACTTTGTTCATAGAAAACGGTGATGCTACATGATGTTGGTTTATCTCAACACAGTATTAACTGTGCTCGTAATCATGCATCTTTGAGATCTTAATCTAATACAACTATGGATCTATGTGCTCGAAGAGGAACATGCCAGATTCATAACATGTGGATTTGCGTATTACTCCTGTCTCGTTTCTGTTTAATGTAAACTTAAACGTGGCCATTTCAATATCACAGGCCCCCAAATTCAACAAGATAATGTAGAAACAACACCAATTTGTTTTGACCACAAAATTCAGGATAAAACCGACAATGAGAACATATTTTCTTCAAAAGTAATTCATATCATTGTAGCATACTAAAATATGACATGAAAATAACTCATAAAAAGAAATTTGATATTGCACCATGCTCGTGTAGTCTGAAACATTATATCCGTTAAACAGACTATGATTTTCTTTGGTGCAGAGCGAAGTCCCATAATTTTCAGGGGAAAAAATAACTCAATCAGATTAAGATCTGTTTCTAACTATCAAAACCAAAGAATTCAAAGCTCCAGAGTAGAGAAAACGATTTAATTAAATACACAACACATCCGACAAACATAGCAGAAGAAAGAACTAATTGAAACGGATCTAAAGAGACACCAGAGCAATTCAGAGAACTTTGAAGGTTGTATAATTATATCAACAAATATTTGATTTCAGAGGCAATTTTCCTCATCATAATGCTCGGTTTCCTTCTAATAACAGTAAGAAAGAAGATTAAAAAAAATCAAACACAAGCGGCACAAGATCCAAAATTTTATATTGGCGAATACGCATTTCTGGGAAATTCAGCTACTGAATACCACAAAATAAGAAGCGTAAATGCAAATATATTGCACCAATTGAGTACCCTTTTCTCGAATTGGTTCCTCGCATCTATAATCTCAAAGATGCAAGGGGCTATACGGTGCTAAAACTGCTAATACTTAGTGAAAAAAAAAAAAAAACTCAACTTTACTTAGAGGAAGGAGAGGAAAAAACCTATAAATGAACAAACTTGAGCATATAAACTAAGAAAATGATCAGAAATGAGTAGAAGATACTTGCGGCTGCGTGGTTGCTAAAAGGGATTCATGGAAGCATTTTATAAGAAGAATACAAAACAACTGGCTAGGTTAAGAACCGGGTCGGGTCGGGTCGAGTTTCACCTGTTTATGTCGTTTTACCACTTAAAATTAAAAACTGCATGTCGTTTTACTTTGGTCGGGTAGTTTTGGGCCGTATTATCTTTTATCTTCCTTTTTGTGTTGCTTGGACATTAACTCTTGGGCCGAGTTCAATTACAAAGAAGATATGGGTATAAATTAAAAATTCATATTTCTTGTGTTTTTATTTTTTTTGATAAAAAGATCGAAGAATGTTTCTTGCAGTAATGGTGTTATAATGCCTCACAAGTCAAATGATCTCTTGAGATATTGCGTAAAGAAAACCTAGAAAATAATAAATCTATGATAACTAGTAGTACAAATAAGTAGACTTTGAAGTTGTCTATTTATACTCGACGTCATTCAATTTCGAATCTTCCGAATTCTCTATCATCTAGGGGATATATTTAAGTAATTTTAGGAATTTATATAAAATCATCTAAAATAATCTACAATTTCCTGTTTTTCAATTAATCATTTATTTAAATCACATGAAATGTCCTATTATTCAAATAATAATATTTTTTTCTAAAAAAACTATTTCACCTGATTTTAGGTGATTTTTAGTTGAAAAAAAAACATAATTCAAAATCCCACTACTTAAGCTGTGATTTGGAAAAGAAAAAAAAAAACTCAGGAAATGTGTCGACCACATTTTGAAAGGAAAACAAAATTTCCTCGTTGGATTGTATTGAAACTAGACAAAGACAAAAATGGATACAGAGCCTTTGAAACAAAATCAGAAAATTGTCAAGCTTTCAAAACTATCAATTAACAATATATAGAACCAAAAACTGCATCACCTTCTTATTCATGTACA
Organism: Lepidium sativum; assembly: GCA_023374145.1. NCBI lineage: Eukaryota > Viridiplantae > Streptophyta > Magnoliopsida > Brassicales > Brassicaceae > Lepidium > Lepidium sativum. Next base: position 18,020 of record JAKUCM010001382.1, on the reverse strand, counting down.
TAGCTAATTTGCTCAACAGCTGAGACATCCTCATTTAGCATAATGGATTCATATTTACCATGATTAGGATCAGACTTTGTTAGTGTTGGACTTATTCGTAGCACTCCTAAGACTGGTATCCTCAGCAGATCTGAGATCATCAGCTTGCTTAAGCTATTCATAACGCTGTAATCTCCACTCCATTACAACACAAACAAAATCTGGGCTTTTTCATATGGCGTTATGTTAAAAGTGATTGCAGAACGTAATCAACTCTATATGATATACATAAAAGAATAGTCTTTACTGATTTTGAAAGTGGAGCAGAAACTGAGAGCATTCACCATTTTTATATTCATCAATCAGAAATTTGGCTCTTGTAAAATTGTCTTGTTCACAAAATGCCCTCTAGACTACAATAAATTCGTCAATATTCTCTATTCAACTTAATAGATTCAGATCAAAAGCTTTCAAGGACAATCTATGTGAAAACTTTTTAAATTATTGTCTGTATTCTAGTTTATCTTATCACTTGGAAAAAAATCCATTAGAGACTCAGTGAAACAAGAAGGATCAATATAAATATATAACTGATATATTGGCTACGTTTATGATTGATTTCTCGAAAACGTTAAGGGGCCTAATATAAACGTTTCTTTGCAGAACATAGAATCTCCAAAAATCACAATATGATTTATAATTATATCTCCTAAATCGCTTTATGATTTTCTTAAGAAAAAAAAGTCAACTTAAATCATTCCAAGTACTCCAAAAACATGACTAAAACTTGTGGTCAACTTGTAAAGAGCGGGTTTTAAGACTTTAAAAAGTTTGTAAGTTCGATATTCCTGTTATATGAAACTAAAATACATTTTGCTAGTTACTTTACACAAATATAAATCTATATTTTCAGCTCATTTGAATACCCTGAGAAAATATATCCATAGATTGCACATTTCTTAAAAGAATAGTCGAGATCCTCTTATAAGATTTAGGAATTCCTATATTATCACAAAAAAAAATTCTAAAAACTCATATCCAAATTACTCTTATTTTTATAAAAAACAAAACCTTTAATATGTCAGATGGTAATAAATTTAAGAAAAACTAGGTAAATGACAAATATATATTTATCCTTCATTTATTCGTTACTATTAAGTAACTTTTTCCGCGTCACAAATTAGTAAATTGCTTTATTATAAAAAATACTGAACTTACATCTTTTTTGCAGAAAAAAATCACGAGAACTTTTCGATTTGTCAAAAAAAACTCTACAATTAGTTGACCAAGTCAAATTAGTAGTATCGGATTCAGTACATTTCCATATTAGTTCATATTTTTTTCTTGACAAAACGCTTAAGTTAGATATTTTTATGACTATTTTCCCTTATGTTATGTAAACCTATCAAATGACATTAATCAATCAAACCCATATTTATACAAGTCATATGGTAAATTTTGTTCAGAAACTAATGTATAAGCTCTAAGTTTCCATGATCATATTATAAAGTACTTTTTCAGCACAAATCAAATATATGAATCAGAACCTAACTAAAATAATAAATAAAAATTCGGTTTTAAAATTCAATCATACCATCACTAATGCACCGGATTCCATCAGAACTCCGCAGTTAAGCGTGCTTGGGCGAGAGTAATACTAGGATGGGTGACCTTTCGGGAAGTCCTCGTGTTGCACCCCTCTTTAAAATTTTGACAAAAAAAAATCCTCTAGTATATCTAGTGGTCCCTCTTCATTGGTACATGTGAGCATCATATATTACCGAGAACTGAACTCTAGAGCCTAACCGGTAACATGTTCTATAATAATTCACCTAATATTTTACAATTTAGCTGTTACTATTTACACATATATAACAATTCTACAGTTCCTCAATTCTTTTTATTATTTAATATTGTAACTAATATTTAAATAAATATACAATTAATTATAAATAACAAATTAAATCGTATATTCACCGTGTTAAATATTGACATTCGAAACCAATGTAAATTAAATAGGTTTTTAAAATATTTGATTTCACTCACTTAACACCTATTTCAACATATTTTATGGATTTAACTTGGTTATGTATAAATAAAATATGGTTCAATTGTGCTAATTTGTTATATTTCTAGATTTGATTTGACTATCTGTGAGACACAACATTATTTTTTTTCTTACCAAATTAATATTTTAAATTCTACAAAATTCAACGAGATTCCACTATTACTTATTCAGCCAGATTCCACTGAAAAACTAAAATAATAATTCAACTAGATTCAACTAAATTCATTTGTTATCATTTAGATTCTTAATCTCATCGCGTACCTAATTTGTGATACCCAAATATAAAAAATTGAGAATCGTGACCCATAAAACCTAATAAAAGGATTTATCAAATTGACCAAAAAAGTTTGTGTTTAGAACAAAAAAATGAAGGTTTAAGCATTCTCAAGCTTTTACCCACAAACTAGTTCAACCTCCTATTAAACCCACTTTTCTCAGCGTCGTCTAAGCTTTTTCCTCTTTTCCTATCTGCAAACTCGAACTCTTGAGGCATGATCTGTGTTGCTGAAATTCGTAAAGCCAATTACAAAAGCTTCAAACTGGTAAGAAATCTAGTCCTATCAGCCTAGTTTTTGGGGCCATAACTTATGATTTACTGATCCGTTGATCGCGTTTTTCATAGTTTTGGAATGATATTTCTCTCCAGAATCTGTAACCGTAAACTACTTGTTGATCTGAGTATATCGAGGAAGTTACGATCAGTATAATCGGGATTCATAATTATTCGGTCACTGATCCTATGATCGTGATCGTATAGGTCTGGAAAGATCTTGCTTTCAAGAATTCATATCCGAAATCGGAATCCTTATCATGAGTCATATTATGGAAGATACAACATGTTTAAGATATGACATTGAGTCAGTCTTTGTTTCCAGACTTCAAAGAAATTCTAAGTTTTTATTCTTAAATATGTGTTCAACTTGGCTTCTTTAGGGTCATTTTCTGTTAGCATGGAAGTAGTAAAAGCTAGGTATTTGTTGGCTTTGGATATGGGACACATCAAGGAAGCGAACGGGACCGTCGTCCGTTAGGTTTGATCAAAAATCGTGTAACTTAAATTGAAAGTATCATCTGGTTTGTGATTGAAGAACCCTAATTTGTGTCTCTTGCTTGTGCAAGAAGTAATGTTACAGATTATGTTTAATTCTACATTTTGATGTGTTTTTTGATCAGTTCACCGACTAATCAAGGTGAGGATGTGATATGTAAGTCTTTTAGGTCCAATTTTATTTTGGCACATTTATATATTTATTAAAATATTTAATAAATATTATATATGTAATACAATATTTATTAGAGATTTTGTGTATGTTTGGTATATGATAGTTGTTTGAATTATTATATTACAATATATATAAATATATTGTGTGGAGCTATCTCGTGAGAGTTGGAATATTGTTTGAGTAGTTAAAAGTTATAAGAGTATTTAAAGGATGTAAAGAAAAATCTTTTAAAGGGTTACGGGTTGTTACTTCCATGAAGAGATGTTTGACATGGAGTGTATCAAGTTATGAGATGTCACTTCCATGAAAAACTGAAAAATGGAATTATGTTAAAATAGAATTAATCGAGCTACATGTTGTCGTTTCCATAAAAGATTGTTTGTCATGGAATGTATCGAGTTACGGGCTGTCGCTTCCATGGAAATTAAACTGATGAACAATAGTGGCTTTTAAGTAGGATATTTAAGCCATTGAGTGAAAAGTTGGCTGCTACAGCATGCAACATGTTTGATACAACTTGTTGAAAAACACGAGTTGTATATGTTTGTTTTCTATGAATAGGATATACTTGCTTTAATTATGCTAGAACTTTAAGCTGTGGTGGACAGAAATGATCTTCATATTGAGTAATTTATTACTTACTCCTTATTTTTCCTTTTCCATGATTTTTGTTCAAGGTTTTATTCGTTTTTTAATTCCTAAAAAGACTATTTTTTATGGGACCAAAGAATAACATGCCATCTCTCAAGATCAGAATGGGGTGTTACAAAGTTTACCCAATATCATATATACACTAAAACCCCAATAAATCAATTATATCAAGACTACACTAAGATTATGATTTTTAAGAAAATTCATCTAAAATACTCTTTTTAAATAGTTAATTATGAATGTCCTCTTTTATATACATTTTCCTGCCTACCCTTTTTGTTGTATGAAGAGACTCATTTACCCTAAACTTAAGTGAAATTTTATTTGTCTCAAGTCGCCCATTAGAGCATCTGCATCAAGGGATTATAACGGGTTCAGGCTCGGATTCTTAGGCCCAATAGAATTTAAGAATAATATGTTTCAACCCATATTTTAAGAGTCGGTTCTCCAGATTCATCCGGTAAGAGACAGGTTCACACCACGTGGCGAACCATGATTGGGCGTTTTTTTTTTGCTGTCGGGGGCGAAGCCTCTGGCTCATCCGGAAGCCTCTTCGCTTCTCGTCATTTCCGCCATACCGAAGAAAAAAAATTAGGGTTGGTGCGATTTGGGCGAGTCGACAAAATCTGGCGCTTTCTCAGCCAAATCGACGAATCTCATGTAAGTATCGACTAGATTTGTCGTTGTTTTGATTCGATTTGAGGGTAGAAAGCGATTTGGAGGCTTGAACTGAATCTGGAGTTCGAAATCGATTTGGGGGTTTTGATTGAGAGTTTTAAAATCGTTTTTTTTACGTTCTAACTGCGATTTGGGGGCTTCGTTTAAGGGTTTTTTATTCGTTAATCGGTGTTCGAAATCGATTTGAGGGATTTGATTTTGGGTTTTAAAATCGAAAACTAGGTCAAAGGAGTACTACAACATGCTTGGTTACCTGGGAAGCGCTTCTTCACCTGCATAAACTAAGAGGTAAGTATGACATTCAATCTTTGTATCACATTTTGCTGGTTAAATGTGATACTGATTTCTTTTTGTATTATATCACAGGACGATGAGATGCATCTTCTTCAGCCTTGGGTGGTGGGTGTCGAGGAGGAGATTGAAAGGCTGACAAAGCGGGTGAATGAGGCTGAGCATGTTATCATGGGGATGGAAAAACTCAATTACCAGATTGAGACATTGATCGGTCATCAATTTTTGATGACATTTTACAAGGTCGCGCTCCAAAAAGTTAAATTCAAGGTCAACGGCCACAACTATCGTATGGCATACTACCATAATGACAATATTTATCCGAAATGGTCAACCTTTATCCAATCCATCCCACTTCCTCAAGGTCGTAAAGCAGAGCTATTTGTTGAATGTCAAGAAGCCGTCAGAAAAGATGTCGAATGTGCTTTTGGAGTATTGCAAGCTAGATTTGCAATAGTTAAAAACCCAGCTTTACTATGGTAGTAGAGAACGAAAGAGATGGATACACTCAATATGATACATCAGACTTCAAAGTAGGAGAATCAAGCAGAAGTTCAGAGGTGGATTCCTCGTACTCTATGGACATCCCTTTCAATCTCGGTAATATGCTTGGCATTCGCAATCAAATTCGTGATCAACGGATACATGATCAATTGAAAGCTGATTTAGTTGATAATATTTGACAAAAGTTTGGTCGTGAAGATTAATTATCTTTGTATGTATATAAATTCTCATTGTAATGAATAATAACTTCTTAAAAATATCTAAGATATATAAATTTATTTCTAAGAACCCTATCTTGGGTACACTAATGCAGGAACAAAATATATACATGTTATTCATTGTTCATGACCCCACCAAAATATTAATATAATATTTCTATGAACCCTAAGAAGAGGTTCACTAATGTGATGGTCTTATGTGTGGGCAGAGAAGTGGGCAGGTCATGTCATACAACTTTATAACATGACACGACAAGTATCTTGAGTTTATTAAACAAGAAAGAGAAAAAGTAATTTTATCAAACATAATCGCAGAGAAAAAAAAGAAGCACATAAAAGAAAAATGAAAGAAAGGATAACACTGTTGTCGAAATCATTGGTTGAGGATATGCCACATATTTTTGATAGGAGAAGACCAGAGGGAGAAAGGAGTATCGTGTGCAAGATTTGTATGGAAAAATGGTCAGAAGGTGACATGGCGGAAGGAGAAAATATGCTTCAAAGGTAAAATCTCAAATCTCAGGCTGGGTAGAAAACAAGAATACAGAAGAAGAAAGGGAAAAAGGTACATGTGAAAACTCAGAATTTTGGTTTGTTTGACATAGAGTTTGTCCTTTTTTCCTTTGAAAGTTTGAAAAGGGTTATCAATTTGCAAAAGTTGTTCTTCGAATATAAAGAAATAAGGGTTTGATGAAAAAAGTATGGGTTTGTCTAAGAATTTGTCTATGTCCTTATTTTTATATTAACATTAGAACGTTTTAAGAATTTGTCCATGTCCTTATTCTAGTACTCCCTTCGTTTATTTTTATTAGTTATTTTAGAGGAATTTTTTTGTTTCACAATATAAGTTGTTTTCTAAAACCAAGACAAAAACTAAATTAAAAGTTTAAACATACACTTTATTGTCCACGATTTTCAAAACTTACAATTAAGAAGAACACCTAAAATTAGTTGCTTATCCACAATTTCCAAAATTTACACTTTATTAATCACGTTTTACAAAAAAAAATTAAACTTACACTTGTCTTCCCACTTCACTATAAAAAAAAGCAATATACAATCAAACTTGTACTACTTCATTTTTTTTCTCTTTCTTAACAAAACCACCGAAAAAAGAAACAAAAAAAAAAAAAAAATCAAACAAGAAATTCCTCCAAAAAATAACCAAACACAATTTACAAGTATTCACTCGTCCATTTGATTTAAACAAGATGATGCATTATAATATTGGAGAACTTCATCCCGACAAAAAAATTGAAGACACTTTTTCGGAGATGTTGAAGATTTATGCGCCTAAATTTTTCTAACTTTGATCTCTTTTTTAATCTGTGTGGTTTAAGGAATGGAATAATGAATGTAAGTGAGAAGAAGACAATAAATCTATTAAAATAATTTAGATTTTAATAAAAATAATGCAAAAAGCATAATAAAAAAATAAAATCAACTTCACTATTCGGATGAATTAAGTGTGTACATTACATTTTGAACTAACAAAGCATCACAACTTAATTGTATGGGAAAAATACAATTTTTTCCATTGAAGATTTCTTCATATACGGTATTTTGCACATAGATTACATTTGCATAGCATACACATTGCATTTGAATTTGTTTTCAGTAAAAGTTTGGACTAGATATGCAAAGAACCAACAGGACTTGGAATGCATATCAACATGACTCAGATTGTATGAAAACAAACTCGGGTGTGAAACCAACATGACTCGGATCACAAATCCACAACAACTCGGATGACATAATAGTGTCAACAGATTGATTTATGACAAGCCTCATATCACAACAGGCCCAACACGACATAATGAACCGAATCGTGGAATAAATTCACTACATGTGATGGGTCGAGTCAACTCCACCTTTGACAGCCCAATTACCCGACTCGACCAACAAAGTCAGGTCACCTATCTTACTTAATTTTTTGTTTCTATTTTTAATTTTAACGGTTAGTATAAATACCTCCTTTGTGTTACGGAGACGGGAGATCGAAGTTTTACCGCTCCTTCTGAAACCTTTTGAGCTTTTCGTTGTTGTAATTCCAGAACAAAAATTCTTCTTTCGTTTATTTTCTATTAATTCAATTTCAGTTTGTTTACATTCTAGTTTATCTTCTTAATTTTATGATCATGTCATTCACTTTGATTGCCGCTTTGATTATTTCACCCAGTGGGTTCCTAAGGGAATGAAGTAGACCAGCGTGGATCTTAAAGTTTTCTAAGTCGCTTAAGAGTATAATAGTATAAATCTCTTTTTTTCGGTATGATGATAAGGTCGGTTGATAGCTTTTCTGAGATTGTTTGCCACGAGAGTGGGTTCATTAGTCATAAATTAATTTCTTAGAGATATGCTCTATTTGAGTTTTGTTACGCAATTTAGTGACTTTAAGTGAGACGCTGGTCCATGATCTCCGCCCATTAAGAAAATCTTTTTCTCATCCATTGCCTAGTTGTTTCCACTGCACTTGATTTCAATTCTCATTGCACTTTCTATTCCCACTGTACTTGATTTCAATTCCCATTACACTTGATTTCTATTTCCACTCCACTTTACTTCCATTGTTCTATTACTTTTGAATTTTTCAGTTGGGTTAATCTTTTGCTTATTTGACTGTTATTTTCGTTTCTCGTGGTTTAATTATTTAGGTTGATTGATAACAAACAATTGATCTGATTTGGCTTGAATTGGAGTAGTCTATCATATTTTGATTTCTAGTTACACTCCCACTTGGATTGACACCTTTTATACTACTTCGACATCTTAGTGTAATAAGATTTAAGAACTAGAGTAAAATCCTGTCATTAGTTCTGCAAGGTACCATTCGAGAATTGTATCTAAGGAAATCCACAAAGAAAAATTGGAGAGAAGAGATTTCAAAGATTATGTTTGTCTCAATTATATAAAGGAGAGAGGTGGTACGAGAGAACACATGAAGCATTCAAGCATAAACCCTACATTATACAAAATAAGGGTCTAATCGGTAATGGTTTTCGTTGCTCTAGAATGCAAAATAAAAAATAAAAATTAGAGCACTAAAACTAAACCAATCGTGTTCTAGGTTTATTTTTGGTTTTCGCTGCTCTGGAAAACTAATTTTTTATTTGTTGAATGTTTTTGGTTGTGGAAAACCAAAAAACCTATAGCCAACATTTATGAGATTTACAAAAATAAATTCATACCGCTAAAGTACTTACAACAAAAAAATTATATGGCCAAAAAAACATACAACCTAAGTCTTACAGCAAAAAGAACTCAAAATTACAACCCTTACTAACCGCGGCCCTTAAAAGCTAGCTAAAATCAAGAGTTTTTAGATGCTTTGTGATTTTTTTTGTCAACATTGGATCATAACTGACTGACCCATTAGCCAAATTCTTACATAATATAGACCGTGTAATTTGTTCACTGCATGTGTAAGTGCACATGCCTTTGGCTATAGGTTTTCCATTCATGTAGACTCTGTGATTTGATTTTGCCTTTTCTTAAATTGTTTGTTGTTGTTGTTGTTGTTGTTGTTAGTTTCTGTATTAGCAAATGGACGAATGAGTCCTTCTCTGGTATGATTTTTTTTTTCATTGAGCTGCACTTCTTGGTTTTTAGAACTTAATTTTTTTAGATTCTAAGGAAGAGGTTGAGAGAAAAGAGGTTTCAGATAAAAGAGGCTTCCATTTTCCTTTTTCATACATCAAGCTTATAAGGTAATGCAAATAAATATATAGAGATACAATTTTGTCACCTAAGATAAATCCTTGCCGCCACTCATGACCGTTAGATAGGAGAGAGAAATAGGCAATCCCGAGATCGAAAGAAGAGAGGGACCGACAATCCCGAGAGATAGTAACCCGTCATTGTCTTTTTTCCCTACACATAAAAGATCAAGTCACATGTTTCTTTTAAGGCTCCAACGGTCACATTGTCTCTGGTTACTCTTCAATTACATCCCAAAGCCCTATTAGTTTCCTTAGGACTTAAATCAGGTCCATTCTCAACCATACACAAAATGTTGACTTTTGTGTACGGCTGTTGACTCGGCCCTTGTGCATCCGCGGTATGTAGGTTCTCGTACTGTGGTACGAGATATCTAGACCTGATTCCTTAATGGCGGTACGTACTGTCATGTTCTGCATGACGTAAAGTCTCAATCCGATATTCGATCTGCGGTACGTACTGACTCGTACTGCGGTACATGGAATCACGACCCGATACCTGATCCATGGTACATGCTGACTTATACCGCGGTATATGGAATCTCGACCCAATTATATCTTCCATCCCGTACTTGCAATCTGCACATAGTCACGACCGATAGACTCATAGTTCTGGTTCATGCGGTACGACCACGATAACGACCCGATACTTATTTCTTTGACTTAATTGGTATTTTGGTGGCCTTGATAGGTCTTGATTAATACTCACCCTCAAGTTTTAGCCATCCATGAAGTAGATTTTAAACTTGGAAGACCCACAACCCACACCTTATTAAAAAACTTAGAAAGATAATCACTAGGGACAAAACTCATCTAAGGAAAATAAAGTATGCGAAACGTGAGAGAGGGGGATCAAGGGCGAGTAAGGTCCGTGAGTCCAAGCTTAGGATATATATGATCACATACCTTGAGACTCGCGACCTTAGAGAAGATATTTGCCAATTGATCCTCACTCTTTGTAAAGCATGGTAAGGTTACTCCTTCAAGTATCTTCTCCCTCACTTTGTGACAATTAATTTTAATGTGCTTCGTCCTCTCATGGAACATCAAATTGGATGCTATATGTATAGAAATTTGGTTGTCACAATGCATATTGATGGGATTTGAGTGCTCTATTCCAAGATCCTTGAGGAGAACCTTCAACCATGTTAATTCATTTGTAAGCTTCTTCATTGCTCTATATTCTGCCTCAGCACTAGAGGGAGATATGACCTTTTACTTCTTGGTTTTCCATGTCACCATGTTTCCTCCAATGAAATTGTAATATCCGATGGTAGATTTTTTAGCATTCTGATCCCCGGTCCAATCAGCATCACAATATCCTACAATCTCGGTGTTGTCTGATATACCATACTCCAATGATATACCGTCGGGTTTTGCATGTGCTGACTAACTTGGTTCACGGTAAAACATATATTTGGTCTTGTGATAGTTAAGTAAATTAGCCTCCTTACAATGCGGCAATATTGAGTTGCATTCGCAAGTTGTTCCTCATTTTTCTCCACATTTCTCGCGACCTTGTATCCATCTTCTAGAGGCGTTTTGGCGGGCTTACAACCTAATTTTCCCGTTTCACTCAAAAGATCAAGGGTGTACTTTCTTTGGGATAAGAAAAGGCCTTCTGGTGAGTGCCACACTTAAATACCTAGAAAGTACTTTAGTTCTCGAAGATCTTTAATATCAAAAATGGATTTAAGATAAGCTTTAGTATCTAAAATACCATTCTTGTCATTACCGGAAATGATTAAGTCATCCACGATATATGAGTACAACCACTATCCCATTAGTGCTTTGAAGATGGAAAAGTGTATGATCGGCTTCCGATCTTCTAAAACCACGATCCAAGAGAGTTGTGCTCAACTTATGGTACCAAATTCTTGGGGATTGTTTAAGACCATAAATAGCTTTGCGAAGTCTTAGAACCTTGCCGGAAGATACTTTATGTTCAAGGTCGAGCGGTGGATGCATATATACTTCTTCTTCAAGTTCTCATTGGAGGAAGGCATTTTTTACATCAATTTTCCAAAGTTCCCAAGATAGATTGGTGGCAAGAGAGAGTACTACTCGTACCATGTGAAGCCTAGCCATGAGGGCAAACGTTTCCACGTAATTTTCCCCATATGTTTGTGTAAATCCTCTTGCAACTAAATGTGCTTTGTGGCATTCTATTTCCCCAGTACTTTTGAACTAGATTTTGAAGATTCATCTTGAATTGACAATCTTCTTTCCCGGAGGCAATATAGCTTCTTCCCATGTATGATTTTTTTCTATAGCACTTGCTTTGACGTCTACGGCTTCATACCATTCTTTATTTCTTTTGCTTACTCGTATGTCTTTGGGATGTGATGGAGCTCGACTTTGCCAAGATAAGCCTCATGATATGGTGGTCGAAGGGCAAGAGAACATACCACTTGTATTGGATGAGCTACGACTTCATTGTTATAATACACTCTTGTGTTAACCCAATTTGATTGCTCCTTCCTTATCCTTGAGCTTCTGTGTAAGGCTGGTTGTTGAGTGTCTTGGGCACTAGGCATCTCAGTCATGTTGTGATTTTCCCTTGTGTCTAGTTCTTCTCGTCCCTCATCATTTTTTTTGGACCTCACATTTTCCATCGGAGCCATTACTTCTTCGGTTGGACCACATCCTTTGTCATGAGGTGTTGATAGTGGGACATCATGAGGAGGAGTTGGCTCTCCATTTTTTTCCTCCTTGTTTCCACTTTGACTGGATTCATTTTCCCCGAATGAATTTCCCAAGTAGTTAAGCAAGTACCAAAGGCTTGCGTCTCGATCCGATGTAGGGTTTGAAAGATCTTTCAAGCTTTCCCAATCAATCTTCTCAAAGTATCTTTGCTCTTTAAATAACTTTACATCTCTTGACACATACGTTTGATTGTTTGTGGGACCATAACACTTGTATATATTTTGAGTTGTTGAATATTCGAGGAAAATGCATTTGGTACTTTTTGCATCCAAGTTGCTTTTTTGTTCACCTGGAATCAAAACAAAACACACACATCCAAATACTCTTAGATGATCAATAAAAGGTATGTTACCATTGAGAACTTCAAACAGTGAGATGTCTTTTAAGACTTTGGTTGGAATCCGGTTTATGAAGTAGTAAGCTGCCATAACTGCATCTCCCCAGTATCTTTTAGGAACCTTTTTATAGACCATCATAGATCTTTCAACCTCCATAAGGTGTCTATTCTTGTGTTCCGCCACTCCATTTTATTGAGGTGTGTATGGACAACTAGTTTGATGAATATATCGTGTTTGCTTAGGTGGTCTCAGAATTTTGTACTTGTGTATTCTCCACCATTTTCCGATCTTAGTATCTTTATATTAGCATTGAATTGATTAATTACATAATTTTGGAAATTTATAAAGACATCAAAACACAATCTTTAGATGGGATTAATGTGAGACAAGTACATTTGGATTCTTCGTCAATAAAAGTCACAAAATACTTGAGATTGTCCCTAGAAGCGCATGGTGATTTCTAAACATTCGAATGAACTAAGTCAAAGCATCTTTCATAAATAGTACTAGAATTTGGAAATATAGATTTGCAATGTTTTTCCATAATACAAGCTTCACACCTTAAATTATTAAAAGAAACATTAGACATCATTAATCCTAAGGCACGAGCATGAGGATGTCCTAAACTAGCATGCCAAACCACATTCAAACATTTAACAACATTAGAGCTAAACAAAGATAAGCTAGGAGCATTTAAGGGATAATCCTCAAGCACATAGAGATTGTCTTGTGTCTCTCCTTTCCGATGAGCTTGCCACTCTCAATATCCTGAAACCAAACTTCATTAGGACCAAAGATAGCATAAGAATTTAAATCGGAGGTGGTTCTTTTAACGGTTAACAAATTTGAGTGAAATTCCAGCATGTAAAAAGCTTTGGTATTTTTCTCAAATAGCTGTAAGTTCCCTAAGCCTTGAATTGTTATATTCTCACCATTAGCTACTACCACATTACCTAGTGTAGGTTTTATATTCTCAAGTAAACTCGAATTGCTAATCATGTGATGAGAAGCACCTGAGTCTACAACTAAGCTCCTACTAGGTTTATGAGTAAAGAAAGTGGTACTAGAATTTGTAAGAGAGGCAATGGCTTTCATGAGAGCATCCGAGTATGATTTCTTCACCGCATCATTCATAAATGTTGCCATAGCCATTCCATCTTAAGTCGTTTTCCGAACTCTCTCCTTGACCAGAAAGAGCTTGCTTGGTTTGGGACCTCTTCCACTCCTTGAGACAAGTTGGCATTGGAGTCCCTTTGAAATTTACTTGGCTTGAGATGTGGATGAAGAATCAAACATTTTTCTTTGACATGTCTGGTTCGCTTGTAATGGTCACATACCACATTCCTCTTTTTGTCATCACGCTTGTAAATCACACGGTTGACGGAAGGGAGATACTTCTTCCCACCAAAGAGCCTACTTGAACCTTGTTCCTTGTGGATGTGAGAGCAAATTTCCTTAAGACTAGGTAGTTTATTATCCTTTAGCCTATGCTTGATGAGGTCATTGAACTCCGGGTTGAGGGTGAGTAGAAGACTAAACACCTTGTCTTGTTCTCACCTTTCTTGAAGAACTTTCAGATTTATGATACTTGGTCTAAGAGCTTCGTGCTCAGCCTATAGAGTTCTCCATGTCCCGAAGTGTTTGGAGAAATTCAAGTCTTCTTGTCGAAGCTCATTTAGCTCCTTTTGAACTTCAAACACCCTTATGATGTTTGTGATGTCACCAAAAATTTTCTTGAGGGTGTCCCACAATTCTTTTGCACTTTCACAATAAGAGTAGGCTTCAAGAATCGAAGTTTCAAGGGAGTTTTGTATGATGACTTTAAAAACTTGGTTTTCTTGGTACCATTTGTCCTCTCCATCAAGCTTTTCATCTTCACCTTGAGATTCTTCATCTTCTTCCGATGAGTCAATTATTTTTGTTGGAGGTTTTGTCATTACAATGTGTCTCCAAAAACTGCGGTCACAAATTGTGCTTTTTGCAGTCCGTGCCCACACCAAATAGTTATTTCCTTTGAGAATGATAGGACCTTTTTATAGAGATTGTAGAGAATTAGAAAGAAAATGGAAAAACCGAGAGACTAGTTGAATATTATACATATTTATAAGATAACTAACCGGAAGCAAAAAGTGAATCAAGAGAATTGCTCTGATACCATGTTAGATTTTAAGAAAGGGGTTGAGAGAAAAGAAGTTTCAGATGAAAGAGGCTTCCATTTTCCTTTTTCATAAATCAAGCTTACAAGGTAATGCAAATATATATATAGATACAATTTTGTCGCCTAATATAAACCCTAGCCGCCAGTTATATATGTTGGAGAGGAGAGAGGGATCTGCAATCCCGAGAGAGAAAGGAGATAGGGATCGACAATCCCAAGAGATAGTGACCCGTCCTTGTCTTTTGTCCCTACACATAAAAGACCAAGTCACATGTTCCTTTTAAGACTTCAACAATCACATTTTCTCTAGTTACTCTTCAATTACGTCCCAAAGCCCCATGAGTCCCCTTAGGACTTAAATTTGGTTTGTTCTCAACCATACACAAAATATTGACTTTTTGTGTATGATCGTTTTGTGCGTCCGCGGTACATAGGTCCTCGTACTGCAGTACGAGATGTCTTAACCTAATTCCTTACCCGCAATATATACTAACATGTTTCGTAGGACGTAAAGTCTTGACACGATACTCGATCCGTGATACGTACTGAATCGTACCACGGTACATGGAATCTCGACCTAATACCCTAACTGCGATACGTGCTGGCTCGTACCATTAGCGCCCCCGGTCGTATTTCACCTTAGATGAAAGAAAATATAGGAACTCTATCTTTTCAGAATTATCACCCCAATAAAAAAGTATTCTTTTGATAAGTACCGTTCGCGGTACATGGAATCTCTATCCGATTATATCTTCCATCCTGTATTTCCGATCTGCACATAGTCACAACATGATAGATTCATACTTCCGGTTCATGCGATACGACTACGATCATGACCCGATACTTATTTCTTCGTTATGATTGGTATTTTGGTGGCCTTGATAGGTCTTGATCAACATATAATACTTTGAGGATGATTTTCTCAAAGTATTCTATGTTGAGGATGGTGCTCGGATTACACTTTAATTTCTTTTTTCTTGTTGTAGTTTTCGATTTATCATCTCTTTATTACTTTGTGTTATTCTTTCTATGCTTTTTAATTTAAAGAAAATTATTCAAGAAATATTTTTAACACAAAGACATGGTTGGAAACTTGGAGATGAGAAAGATTCATAGGTTAATTTAAGTTGATTCCTGAAAATTTATAATGTTAAAGAGTACAGCAAGAATAGCAGCAATCAAACAACATAAGTGCATTTCAGTACAATGAATTAAAACATCCACTTCTTATTTATGGCAACATAGAAAAGATAGTATCAGATTCCATGAATATTAACGAGGCATTCATATGAAACTTGGTACAACGATCATGTATATGTTTGTTTAGTATATTGGAGGAGGGGGGGAGCTATAGCTATAGCTTTGAGGTGGTGGTGGGGACTTGTAAACATATGGAGGTGGTGGTGGGGACTTGTAAACATATGGAGGTGATGGTGGAGAGGTGTAGACGTATGGAGGCGGTGGAGGTGACTTGTAAACATATGGAGGAGGTGGTGGGGAGCTATAGACGTAAGGAGGTGGTGGGGGAGACTCGTAGACATATGGAGGAGGTGGTGGGGAGCTATAAACGTATGGTGGAGGTGGTGGAGACTTGTAGACGTATGGAGGAGGTGGTGGGGAGCTATAGACATAAGGAGGCGGTGGTGGAGACTTGTAGACGTATGGAGGAGGTGGTGGGGAGCTATAGACATAAGGAGACGGTGGTGGAGACTTGTAGACATATGGAGGAGAGTTGTAGACGTAGGGAGGAGGTGGTGGGGAGCTATAGACGTAAGGAGGCGGTGGAGGAGACTTGTAGACGTATGGAGGAGGTGGTGGGGAGCTATAGACGTATGGAGGTGGTGGTGGATACTTGTAGACATATGCAGGAGGTGGTGGAGAGCTAGAGATGTAAGGAGGCGGTGGTGGAGACTTGTAGACGTATGTAGGAGGTGGTGGTGGTGATGGTGATGGTGGAGTGTATTGGGCACTTGTTTGAGCAGCAACGCAATACAAGGTCAAGATCAACATAAGTAAAGACGGCCAATCGTTAAAATTCGCCATGTTGATCAAACTTGTTTGCCTTTGTCTCTAGTTTCAGCTTTTATAGTCTAGTGTACTTCTCAACTGATTTGTTTTTCAATGGATTGTAATAATAAGGAAGCAGTTTAAATAGTACTCATTAGGACGACTAGAATATTTGTTAATTCAAGTGTAAACATGTCTTTTCAGAGCACTAATGTTTTAGATTTTCTAATAGATATGTATTGTTTAATAAGTCAAAAATAAGCTTCAGATTTTGTCAAAAGAAATTTAAAACAGGAATATGTCCTCGGTAACTACCCATTACCATATTTCACATTTGAATAGAGACTTTGAAATTATCAATCTAAACTTGAGATCGGTTAAGAAAGTCTTTATCACTTAGTATTGTGAAAACTTCAAAATTACAACTTGTATATTGTTTGTAATATCCGGCCCGCTTGCATTGTCTTTTCTTTGAAGTAAATTAGCCAAATGATAAAATTATTTAGAGAAATTTGGTACAAGATAAAGATGTAACATATTGCTCTTAAATAGTCAGAAAAGTAGTCTCAAGTGTTTTCTGCTATGACACTTTGGTACGGCATCAAAAGATTACTATATGTGAGTGTCTTCAATTCTCTCAGAGCCTAGCTTGGAGTTTATTTGATCAAACCGAAAGGCTAAACCAGATAAAGGTCCTGATCGATGTACCGACAATAAGATCATACAACATAATAAACTAACATACTTGATGGAAAGAATTATTCTTACATGTATATGACATAGAGTTTACATTGACAACTTCAAAGTTTAAACCAAAACGTTTCCATTGTCATGTCTGCTAATATTTTCCAATATAATAGGGGAAATCTTCTATAACATACACATATAAAAAAGGTCCATTATTGTTTTTGAATTTACCATCAAGTTGTTGTAGTCTTATGATATTATTTAGAGAAAAAAATAACCGACACATCATTTAGGATTATGTGAAGATTCATTTATAAAACAAATTTTTTGTTCAACCCCAAATTTCATTAAATTAAATCGCGATTACAGCATTTTCAAGGCGATACATCACCAGTACATCACGAAAACATACAGATACATAGATAAAATAAGGAAACCCGATCCAGAAAATTAAAACAATTTTCACGAAAATATGTCCTCAATCCAATTTCGATAAATACCACTGGAGCCTTCACATAATTATAGATAAAAGTTCTAGTAATATCGAAAGTGGAACTAATCTTTTAATCAAAGAAGCCATAAAAAGATCTTGAACTGCTCTTGGTTCTATCACCATAAGAGTCCGAACCAATAAGGAGGCTCAAAGGAAACAAAAGTTCAGAGCTTTACAAAGTCTTCTCCAAAAAGGAAGAAGTATAGTGCCGTATTATCTCCCAAAAGAAAAAGTATGTTAGGCGTTTTTAAAATCTTAATATATAAAAGCTTAATGAAAATGATGTTTGTCAATATATTTTAA
>JAKUCM010001381.1:0-56341 GCA_023374145.1 Lepidium sativum | reverse complement strand
TTACAAGTAGGATAAATGATCTAAACAAAACGATTAAGGTAACAGAATTGAGACCTAAGTTTCCTTACCTTTTGAGTCCCAGGATAGAATTGTGAACAGACCATCGACACTACATCTGATGAATGGAATCAACGAACAAGTCTACTGCTAACACTATCCGACACACAGAACGATGTGAGGGAGAAAACTAGATGTGAGGGACGAAGTTCATGATGATGAGCATCCTTTTTGATCATGGTTGAAGTCTGTTAGTGATGACTTCGGAGACTTAGCCTCGGTCAAGTCTTAGAGCGCAAGAATAATGCGTTATGCGCCAAAGCCCCACATTTCCTCCAAACCCCAGCGCTAGAACCGGCATGGCAATGGCGTGCATGGCTTTGGTTCTCTCCTCTCCTCCATACTTTTTGGATAAGATACTATTGCTTCTCTATACATACATAAGTTTTCCTTATTTATTTAGGGTGATCGGTCTAACTTAATCTAAGAACGTTCATATAACTATGAATATACTTAAACATTGAGGCGCTTGTTAATTGCACAAAAAGTTAAAATAATAACTCAAATTTCACACAAACTATCACATATAGTACCAGAAGCGCCCGAAGTTTGTCATTATTCTTAATTGCTCACAAAGTTCAAATTAAAAATCTAAATCTACCCGATTTTGAATTTTGAATTTTTATGAAAATAGATAGAAATGCGGAATTCCAATGCGATCTATACCCGAACTAAACATGATCCAAAAATTTTGAAATACTCAAATGAGTCTTAAATCAATAGAACCGAAAAACTAAAAAATTGGACCTGAAAATGGCTCTCTTGACGAAAAACTCTTTTAATCATTTGAGTGTTTTTGATGCTATGTATGTTAGTTCAAGTGAAATTAGTTGTTTAACTTTAGTTTGATGTATAATTAAGAAGAGGGATAACGTGGTACTATATATGATAGTTTAGGTGGAGTTGGAGACATTCAGTTATATTAAAGTTGTTGGGTGGAATTAGACCGGTCACCTTATTATTTACATTTAGCTTTTGGGCTTAAAATATAATAGTTGGTCCAACAAGACTATCCAAAACAAATTGTGTAGTACAAATGTTAAAGAAAATGTAGATACTTTAGGAACAAACAACAATTGCTGGCTAAAAACCTGTATTCTCTACCATACAGATGGAGAAACTAAACTACTTGTGTTCAAGGATATGCATTGGTTTTGGCTGAGCCAAAAAATATATTTATGGAGTTAAAACAAATTTAATAGAGTAAAAAAGAAATTGGCAGAGGTCAATTCAGAAATTGAGCAACAAATATAACACATTTTAGTAGTTCTATTTTCCATTAATTTTAAATGATACCATTTAACAGGATCTTATTTTCCAACGACTACTACACGAGTCACTGGCAACCACATTGTCGGTTTCACTTCCGTCTTGTCTCTGAGAAAAATGGGAGAAATCGAAGCCAAGAAGCGATGGAATTTTGGTGCCAACGAAGTCGTCGAACGATCTAACTCACTTTCCATTCGTGATTATCTTAATACCTTACTCAATAATCGTGACAGTAACAACAAAATACTTGTCGTCCCACTCGGACCTGGAGATCCTTCTCCGTTCCCGAGCTTCTGTACCGATCCATCCGCCGTTGCCATCTGTGATTCTGTCCGCTCCACTAAGTTTAACAACTATGAAGCTGGTTAAAGGTCACGTGATTCGACTTATTGGAGACAAGAGAGAAACACATGAATTGGAAGTGTTTTGAAACTTAAAATTCCAATCTGCGATAAGATTTATCAAGAAGGAAATCTTATCAAGGAAGATATGAAGAAGATTTAGTATGATTCCGAAAAACTAGGAAACAAACTAATGAGCTTTTCTATTATAAAAGAGATCTCGATTGTAAACCAAGCTCTTCAGGAACTCAGGGTGAAATGTTTTAAATAGGCTTGTCGATTGCTTTGTTTAAGGTTATCGGTTATTAGAAGTTGTATTTGGATCAATAGCTTGTAGAAGTATTCGATCAGTAGAATTGTCTTTTGTATAAGAGAAGTTCTAAATAAAAACGTAATTCTTGGTTAAAATTAGTTGTTGCTTATAATGTTCCATTTTCAAACTATTCTACTGCTTGTGGTATTCCTGTCGCTAGGAAGTACGATTACTTCTCATCCTTTATCTTCTTCTTTGCTTTCTTTTGTCTGAATACCTTTGATTTCGTTTTCATGGCTTCCTCTTTGAGACCATTTTGCTTTTTGATTTCAATGTCGTTGAATTTTTTCTTGGTTTTAGCTCCTGCTGTGTTGTTTTGCTTTCTTCTGGGAAATCTGAAGAGTCTGTTCTTTGCTTCATGAGTACTAGTTTTGATACTTCCAAAGCTTCGATTTTCATCTCTTGTTTCCAGAAATCTGACTTGTTTAACTAATGTTGTGAACTTGTGATTAGTTTTTACCTGATACGATTTAGTAAAAACTTGTCTTTCTCTCATGTTACTTTATATTCAAACCTCATTCAACGTTTTCAAGATGTGTATCAACTTAACTAAAAGCTTTTTACGAAGAGATTCATGACATTTGTTACTTCTTTTTCCCCTCTTAATAGGGCTGTTGCAGAGTACCTTTCCCGCGATCTTTCTTACAAGATATTTCTAGATGATGTTCATATCACAGCTGGTTGTTTACAAGCCATTGAGATTTTGATCTCTGCGCTCGCAACTCCTGGGGCCAATATTCTGCTGCCTGGCCAAATTACCCTATATTGTTGAAAATTATGGATACTTAGAAATAATCGTCGAGGTTCATGTAGGTCGAGCTGTTGGGCTTAAGAACTGGCTACGTATCACCTTTGCAGTTGAGGTCGAGCTCCTCATAGACGGGTTTTCTAGGCTAAAGAACTTCGTGCAGAGACCATGGTATAAAGACACTCAAATCTTCAGAACTTGAGCAAATTAGATTTTGCTCAAAAGCTAATTACATAAAATTGTCGGCTTTGTAAAATATTCTTTGTAATAACGTCTGATAAGCTTTAACAACAAAACTAAAGTCGAACAAGAAATGTCAAGATTCAACCATAACCTTGACATAAATTTCTCTCTATAAAGCCACAAAGCGAAGCAAACTAGATTTGGTTCTGAGTGAGGCTTCTAAGGCTCCAAATGGGATTGTGATGGTGAGATACAGTTTGGTGTTGTTGGATCCACTCATAATGAGTTCACGTCAACAACGAGGAGGGCCTTGTCCAAGACATATTTGACTCATGGCTCTCGTCCAAGACATCTTCGGCTCCTGGGTCTCGTCCAAGACATCCTCCGCTCATGGTCTCGTCCAAGAAATTTTTGGCTCGTGGGCCTCATGAAGACTCATGAACTCGGCGCGGCACAACATTAAGTTCCTCATGGTTGCATCTAAAGTCTTTTTTATTTACTGTAGTATCACTTTACCAGCATCTCTTTTTGAGCTTAGGACCTTCCTAATTATCCAATGTCTTTGATTGGTTTTGTATAGGACATAAGTAGTATTCTCATATGTGGGATATTCTTGCTGTTTAATCTCATCCGCTTGTTTCTACTTTATTTTATTTTTTTCTTTCTTCGCGTATAAGATTTATTATTTCTTTCGCCTCAATTGTCGCTCAGATTCTGTTCAGGTCAGATCTCTCTAACTTCTAGTAATGTCGATAGTTGTGGATAAAAAGTAACGATGAATGTGTGGCTGGAGGAAGAAGATGAACCGTCTGAAATGGCTTACCTACCCGAATTCTGCTCAAGTGAGAAGAATGTCTTAAGTATTGTGGGGCGAATCCTGAATCCTTCTGCTCAGAAAACGTCAAGCCTTATTCTGGACATGCCTAGGAAGTGGTAAAAATCAAGGTAAAGTAAGAGGAGTTGCTATATCTCAAGAAAAATATCAGTTTGTTTTCGACAATAAACATGATCTTGATGATATTTTGGATAAAGGAGTCCATGCTTATAATGAGTGGACTTTGGTGATGGAGAGGTGGACTGAAACTCCTCCTCTGGACTATCTGCAATTTATTGTTGTTTAGGTCTAATTACTACACAGTTCCAGCAATAACTGCCTTGGGGGGTCAAGTTACAGAAGTCTCATATGACCCCACACGAGCTCAAATTAAAGAGTACATACAGGTGAAAGTTAAACTTGATGTCCCAAGGCCTCTAAAGAAATCGAAGATTATCCTTCTTCCCTCTGGTGAAAAGACCAAAGTTTCGTTTAATTACGAAAGAATTCAGAAATGTTGTTTCCATTGCCATTGTCCGAATCATGATAGGGATTTCTGTCCCATTTTGATTAAAGAAAGTCAAGACAAAGCTAGCTCAATCATAAAGGAGAGGCAAGAAGAATTGGAAAAGCATGAGCTAGTTCTCAAGGTCCAGACCCTTTATTTGCGGTATTGTTAGAGTCTCAAGTGGGTGTTGATAAGCATACAGGGAGACAGAAGATAGACCTGGAAGTTCTTCAGGAAATAAGGCTTTACCTCCTAACTTCGGATTGATCTGATAAGCTAGTGAGAGAGGAAAAAGTGTATAAATCTCTTGCTGGTTAAAAAGTATCTTGTGGCTATGAAAATGGTGTTGAGATTGGAACATCCTCCGATGGTATCAACAAATATGGATAAAGGGAAATGGTTAACATTTTCTTATGAAGCAAAGGATAACCAAATCAAGAGTTATCAAACTGCTCCAAAGGAGCCAAAGCTGTTGGCTGCAGCCATGAAAAGCGTGAAGACTATCGTGATGTCTTAGGAAGATCATATGATTGATCTGGAGTTTCAAAAATTGAGCCCAATGCTTGATGTTGCTGCAGGGGTATCTAAAGGTGGTGGGTCTAAGAAGCCGTTCATGATTTTTGAAGCATCGGGATAAACCCTGAGGAAGTACAATCGAAAAAATCATCCTCAGAAAATCCAAAAGTGTTGAGGCTGAAGGAAAAAGGGGAAGAACCAAGCTTTCAAAGGAAAAGGAATGTGGACTCCTTGAGTGTTGAAGTTAAAAGTGAAGACAATCCAGCGGTTGAGGCTACAACAGCAAGCGTTAAAAGAGCCAAAGCAAAGGTGATCTTAACTGAGGGACTGCCAAATTGTTAATGAGCCTACTGAGTTGGAATTGTCAAGGACTGGGACGGTCCCAAGACTTGACAATTCGGAGGCTCTAGGAAATGCGTCAAAAACATTTCCCGGAAGTCTTGTTCTTGATGGAAAACAAAATAGTAGAGATGTATTAGTAGATATTCAGGAATAGTTGGGATATGATAGGGTGTATTCTATAGAGCATGTAGGTCTGAGTAGTGGTGTTGCTTTATTTTGGAAACATACTGTATCGTTGGATTTTCAATATGTAGACAAAAAAGGATTGTTATATAAAATGGGTAGTATTTCTTTTTATTTAGCATGTGTTTATGGAGCTCCGATTGCTCGAGACAGACCTAAAATTTGGGAAGGAAGAATGATATTTGGTGTTCTTAGGCAAGAGAGTTGGTGTGTGATGGTAGATCGATTTTAATGCAATCTTGCATAATGGAGAGAAGAAATGAGGCCTCCAAGGAGTAAATCTGTGTGTCGGCCATTCGCAGAGATGATTAACGCTTGTCATTTGTAAGACTAAAAACCATATGGTACTCGTGGATCACATTATGTTCAGTGACGTCATGAAAGGGCTTTTGGAACTAGAGCGTGGTTCAATAACTTTCCAACTTCAAACTAATTGAGTCTCAGGAAACATACAAGGGTAAGTTCAGATTGACAAGCATTTCCTCGATAATCCAAATGTTAAGGAAGTTATGGAAAGGACGTGGCGGTCTAGGAACTTATCCAACACTCTGAAGGTTGCTGGAGCACCCGATTAATAACAAGAATATTATAACTGAGCTGCAGACTCTTCTCGAGGATCAACAATCAGCGGATTCTCTAGACTTCCAGCAGATAAAATTGACAAAATCCAACCTTATCCAAGCTTATAAGGATGAGGAATCCTATATTGATCAAATAAAATAAAGAAAGAAAAAGGATTAGCGTGTGATGCAAGGAATCATGAAGCGCAAGTCATCGGGGCGCAACTTTCCACGAAGAACTCGGTATCGGGGTGCAGGGTATCACGGACGTGAGGCGCCACCTGTGGAACGAAAGGACTCGTAGTGCAGTATGTGAGGTGTCTGAGAATATCAATGAGTGCGTGGGAGCCTCGACCCATGACACTGCCAGGACGAATTCTCCCCGAAGTCCCGAAAAAGATATTTTTTTGAGACTGGAGATACGAAAGCGACTCTTGAGGCTTGTGGGACCAAGGACCTCGTCTTTGACCAATGTGGGCTCTTGGTGAAGTCATGAAGCCATTGGAGGGAAGAGAAACCTTGAGAAGGACCATCGGGTCACTCTCACCCCAGGACCACCCGGGACCACTTCCCTCTCTCTTTTCCCTTAAACGGCTACAAACGGCTAGCTCCTCAATGTTTCTTCTTTCCCTTATGTTTCCTTTCTATAAACTTGAAGTTGTATTGAATGTATGTAAGGTTTTTGAATCAGTGGAAATCTCTTTTCTTCTTATTCTCTTTCTCGACATTAAGTCATGAATTCTTGATATTTCATTCTCAAATTCTTACATCCTATTGGAGCCAAAGGAGTACCGAGAAATGGTTGAAAGATGGAGATAATAATACCAAGTTTTTCCACCCATCCGTAAAAGCCAATCGGTCTCGTCAGATGCTAGAAAAGCTGAAGGACATCCATGGGAATGATTAATATGCAGAGGCATGAAAAGTTGAAGTTGTTTGTGCTTACTTTAAGCTCATCTTCAAGTCTTTAAAGCCAAACGACATGCAGGAGTTATTTGGTGGCTTTCAATCTCGAGAATCAACAGCTATGAATGCTTTCTTGTTGAAACTTGTATCGATATCTGAAATCAAACAGGCATCTTTCTCTATCAATCATACAAGTGCTCTGGGGCCAGATGACTTCACTGATCTACTTTTTCTTAGAAATTTGGGACAATATAGGAACACAAGCGACTAGAGAGGTTCAATAATTCTTTAGATCAGGTCAGTTTCCCAATGATTGGATTCACACACATATTTGCGTAATCCCCAAGAAAACAAATTCGGATCAGATGTTGGACTTTAGACCTATCAGTTTTTGTTTGGTTTCCTACAAGATGATTGCCAAAGTATTAGTTAAGAGGCTTCAACCCTTGCTGCCAGAGATTGTGTCACCGTGTCAGTATGCCTTTGTTGCGGGGTGACAAATTTCTGCAATGTCTTAATTGAACATGAGCTTGTGCATGCGCTACAATCTCATAACAAGGTATCCAAACACTTCATGGTGAATAAGTCGGATATATTGAAAGCATATAATAGATTGGAGTGGGGTTTCCTGGAAGCTTTATTGTCTGTGTTGATGTTTTACCTCAAGTTGAACTCGTTTTCATGTTAATCAGGTTCTGTTTTGTTGTTTGATTTTGCAGGAAAGTAAAGAAACATAGACACAATGTATTTACGAGTTCCCAAGTCTGATGTGGAGCTTGGTTGGGTGAACTTGAACCCAACTAACAAGAGTATCACCTTAAGAGAACGTTCACTTACAAGCAGTCAAAACACTCTCTTGCTCAGTTCACTCACCAAATTCAAAACCCAGAACAAAAGAATGATAAAGATTACAAGATGTACACTCATGTAAATCTCGCTCACCCTCTCTATCTCTCACAGCTCTTTTGTAGTCTCTGAAGCTCCTTTGATCCTCTCTCAGTCTCTTGTTACATACCTTGTCTCCCTTTATAACACGCTAGAACCGTGTCTTCTTTTCTGAGGAAAAAACTGTCTGCTTTTTTACCATACTGAAATTAAGTCTTATCTTAAATCTTAGTTAGTGGACCTGTCAAAGACAAAACGTGACCCATAACCAGTTTCAGCCCACCTGTTGCAGAATGGAATTGTAACTAACAAACTTCACCTCAATTACGACTGCAACAACTTCCTGCAAATGGAGATTCTCCACCGACAGAATATAGCTCATTAAGTTTTATTATGCAAGAAATGTAAAAGAAGGAAAAGACTTTAGATTTTCTTCAAGACCAAACTGATTTGTAGAATAGATTTCATAAATTGGAAGGAAGAGAGTTGCAAAGGCAACTCCCAAGATGTCTTACAATGATTCTTATAACACATATTTATATGACTACTTGCTAAACCTAATCACATAACTTGATCATAAACATGAGATTGTAGAGTTGTATTGGGCTTATCCTTTAATACTCCCCCGCAAACTTGGCGTCGGGTGTAAACACGATGACAAGTTTAAAATTGCGATAGTGGCTTGAGAAAGAGAAAATAGCTTGAAGCAAGATCATCGTAATGTAGGTAGATGACTATTCACTATGAGAACAAACACTAGTGTGAAATTAATTTAGGTCTATACTCGGAGAGTATCACATGGCTCATACAGAGGTTGTTTTGACTTGGAGAGCTTAGTCGATCTCCATCAGCGGTATTTGTGACTTCTTTGTCTCACTTGAGGTTTGGGGTTTTCTTACGCACTTAACTCTTTAATATGTCTCATGACAAAAAGAATTATGCTCCTCACACATACTGAAATCTCATTTGATATACTTCTCATTCATTTGTCTTCCACAATTTGCATCAATACATTGTGTTTTTCTTTGTGGCAATTTAACAAACATGTTGTGTGCATTCCTTGAATTTCTGTATTTTCCCAACGTCTTGACCCTAAAAGGATAAAATTTTATTCTTTAGGAGCTGTACATGCACATTTTGATGCATACGGTTCAACAAACACTATAAGAAAATATTAGGATTACAACTCCTAATTTCGTCTCTAATGCGTTGGTAAAGGACTTTACAACACATTAGGGACGTCACGTGGTTAGTCGTGTCCTGCACGTCGAAAGCCTAAAAGAGTTGTAAAAACGTCGTAAATATTAACATCTCCATATTTGCGTTGTTAAAACGTCGTAAAACTGACGTTATAAAAACGTCGTAAGATATATCAGGCGTTGTAAAGTCGATGCCAAATTAAACGTTGTAAGTTAGTTGTAAATTTAGCAAGTAACTTACAGTGTAATGTTTACAACTAATTAGAGTCAAAATTGTTACAATGAATTAGAGTCGAAAATATTTACAACTAATTAAAGACGAAAATGTTACAACTATTTAAAGACGAAAATATTTACAACTACTTAAGGACGAACGTTTTACAACTAATTAGAGACCATTTTTTACGATTCTTGCCAACAATTTAGGGACTAAGATTTGTTTTAATTTTTTAATTAAAATTATTATATTAAATTTTTGTAGTTTAATAAAATTATGAAATGATATAATTAAAAATAAAATATAATATTAAAATATAATATAATATTAAAATATTTTTACAAAATTTAATTATAAATTACAAAATATTTATCGTAGTAATTCGTCGAACATGTCTGAACTACGGTCGTCATGATCTTCAGCAACTCGCTTGTTCAAATAGACCTCGACATTCTCCGTAGGCCTAATCCTGAGGTTCCGACGTCTAAGCTCCAAAGCCACAGTTGCAACCAATATATCCATCATAGACTTCATGGCTGCGAATTTCTGATCTATCGTTTGCTTTAGTGAAGCAATTTCTGCACGGGATTCGTGCAGATGACTCTAAAGCGATTTTTCGCCTATCTAGTTTGACGTGACTCTCTAGACATCTTGGGCTTATCCTATGCCAATAATCCGTCCCTTTTTGTCAGAGCAATCTGCAAAAATGTTTTGTCAGGATATAATTATTATTTAAATTATGTTAGATAATTAAAAATAATTAGATTATTTAATTAAATACCTACTTATAAATCACGTTGATTTCAGGAGCACTCAATTCGATAGGAGTACCATCGGAGGATTCTTGGGAAAGCTGGGTTTGAAGCTCATTAACCGCAGCTTCAACCTGGCAGTGTAGCAGCTCACACTGAGCATCAACGAAGACGCCAGATTTCTTTTTATGCGTTGCGGCATACAATTCTGGAAGAGTAGGAATCTGTCCAATTTTTTCCGCCTAAAATAGAAAAATTTAAATTAAATAGTAATTAATGTTAATTAATATTGAACAAAAAAATTTATTTTTTTAAAAATACTTACTTTTTGTATGGCAACTCCGCCGAAAGGCATCTGGTCTGCAGTGTGCGGCATTGCGACTGGTAAGCCACCTGGACCAATCGTCTTTTGGGAAGCGGAACACTGAGCACCTCTCCTCACCGATGTCGGGTCTACCCAGTAACTCTTCAATCCTTCCCAACACGTGTTGGTCATGAACGTGGGTTTCCCTGCATCTCCCTTCACCTCCCATTCGGTTTTCCAGTCTGAGACTGTGTTACAAAGCCGCTTCATGGCTTTGTGGTTGCACTCATGTCGGACAGTCTCGTTGATGGAGACGTCCCAATACCAACGTTGCTAGTAGAAAAAGAAATTAATTAGGATTTAATATAAAATAATTTTTTTTTTATAAAAAAATTACCTCGAAAATCTTGAACCACGTTATGCAAATGTAGTACGGTGTTGATTTCCAATTTTGAGTCGCTTCCACGAAGTAGCTTTTGATGCATTATGTGATGCTTCGTCCCACCTTGCTATCAACACCGAACCTGAAATTTTTTTAATAGATACTATAAATTATTTAACTATAAATACATAAATTAAATATGTAAATCTAAATAATTTAATATATAAATTAGAACGTACCAATAGGTACCAGTTTGACGATCGATATGTAGTTACGGCGAATTCTCGCGAATTGGAGCCACGAAAATGTCCTCAACCCGGTATAACGCATAATGTGCATATGGCAGCACCAAAAGGTCTGGATGGACCGCCGCATTCGTCGGTGGAGGTTCTACGGCAACTTTTGGTGTCGGAGAAGTTCTCGGCGGAGTATGACTTTGATGTTGGGACTGCGACTGTGTCTCTGGCACAGCCGAGGAAGTGGAAGACGATGCAGTGCCGTGCACCATGTCACTATAATGGACACGGTGTGTATGCTTACGGGGTGCCATATTTTGCAGTACCTACAAAAGAATTTTTCGTACTAAAAATTGGATCGTATACTACTAAATAATTTATAAATCCTAAATTCTAAATTCCGTACCTACTACATAATTTCTAAACAACCTATACAAAAAAAATTGTAGAGAGAAAGGAGAGAGGAATACTTGAGAGAGAGAATGAGGATTGATGAATGACGGAATGATGTTGCAAAATTGATGTTGTATATATAGGGAGTACGAGGTGTTGTAAGAACTTTGGGAAAATAATTTTCGTCGTTAAAAAGTTATAAAGATAGGGTCGAATTTACAACGTAATCCATGTAAAGAGGTTGGCAAACGTGGGTGCAACGTACTGTAACGGTACAATGCATGTAATTACTAAGAAATGTCGTAAAGACGTTGGCCCAAGAAAATGTCATAAAGACGTTGGCCCTTAACAACGTCTTTACGACGTATTTTAGGGCCAACTCCTTTACGACGTTTCTTATCATTTTTTTTCTAAGTGTTTTCATTTTTTAAGTGTTTTTACGATGTATTCGTCTTTACGATGTTTTTGTCTTTACGATGTTTTCTTTTCAACAACTATTTAGTTGTTTTCGTGTTTTCAATCATAAGTAATCTATTGATATTAAATTCAAATGATTTATAAAAATTTGATTGATATAACGTAAATTACATTAAAATAGTAACATAGATTGTTCGTACATTATAAACTGTAGTATCAATCAGATTCTTCACTATTACTACCATTTCTACTACTCGAATTATCACTTTCTGCAAACTCGTCACGTTCCTCATCGTCAACATCTTCTACAGGGAGATCCTTGTATTCTCGGTTTTCCGGATCGATAAGCACCACTAGCTCTATAGCTTGATCTGGCACTTGTATAGATGTACATGGTTCTTCTTGCAACGGTAAATCTCCACCTCCTATAATTCTCCCACGGGGAGAGATCTTCACTGTAGCTAATCAATTGATTTCTGACTCTTTGATCCTTGGATATGGAATGAAGCTAACTTGCTCTGCTTGCGATGCTAAGATGAAAGGCTCAAATTTGTTGTATCTTCTCCTCCCATTTACATCCACAACTCCAAATTTGTTGTAACGGACACCTCTGTTAATTACGGGATCAAACCAATCACATTTGAATAGCACAGTTTTCAACCCAATTAATCCCACAAATTCCACTACGATAATCTCTTACAAAACCCCATAGAAATCGGATTCACCCTTCACACATACTCCTCAATTGCCCATTGCACGCCTTACACCGTACTCAAAGGTGTGAAATGTGTATCCTCTGGTGAAATACATGAGTGTTGTTGTTATCTTAGCAATAAGACCTTGGATCAAATAATGAAACCATGGTGGATAGAATGGATCATCATAGTCAACATGTATACACAGTGAAAAATTATTCACAACGTAATTAGAATTCTCGTATTTATACAATTTACTCTTACTAGGCCCTTCAACCAGAGTGCAAAGTGCATATATTTCCGCTTAAGTACTTCTGCATCTGAAATTCCTTCAATAGTTTCTTTTACCTGACTAACAAATAAACTATACATGTATAGAAATATATTAATTTAAAAGTAATACTAGACACATTTCATTAAATATATACCATTCATATATATATATATATATATATATATACCTTTCAAACGGAAACACTTCAGTACAATTCAGAAAATTCAGAAGTATATATGTGTGTGCCGTGTGGCGGTCTTCGGGACTACTCCACCAAACTTTTTTTAATCTGTCACTGAGACGCCCAATTGGGGAAAAGATATCAGGAACTCCCTCTATTGTATAAGTTTGGGCAAATTGGGCGGTCTTCGGGACAACTCCACCAAACTTCGTGTGTGAACGGTGGGTGCAAAGTAGTACAATGTGAAATGCGACGTTTTTTCTGTCATGCTACCAGTAACGATTGACCCTTCGACTTTTGACAAATTCTTTGCTTTGCCCTTAAGCGTTTTCATAAAATGCTCAAATAAGTACATCCATCGAAAATGAACAGGTCCAGCTAGTAGTGCTTTGTGAGGGAGGTGTACTGAGAGATATTCCATAACATAAAAGAACGAAGGAGGAAAAATCTTCTCTAAGTTGCACAACAAGAGTGGTATATTTTTTGAAAGTTGTTCCATGATTTCTATTGTGATTGTTTGTGCCCTCAAATCTCTAAAAAAATCTCCAATACCTATAATATACAGCATACATTATAAGAGTTATATATATATATATATATATATATGTTTATATCAATTACTAGATTATGTTAAACAAATACTTGCAAGTGCTTCATGTATATTTTTTGGAATTAACTCGGCCAAAGCAAAGGGTAGTAGTCGTTGCATGAACACATGACAATCATGAATTTTCATCCCTGTAAACTTTTGCCCTTGCTCAATACATCTTGAGAGATTTCAAACATAACCATCAGGAAACTTCACCTCTGATAACACCCAATTGAATAACGCCGTTTTCGCGTCAGATGACAACCTAAATATCGGTGCTGGAATTTTGCCGTCACTTTTGATATGCAACTCACTCCTAGAACAAATAACTGGTAAGTCTAAACGTGAATTCCTGTTATCCTTTTTCCTACCAGCCATGTTCAAAATCGTATGCATGATATTCTAAAAAAAATTATTCTCGATGTGCATCACATCCAAATTGTGTCGAATCAACAAATCTTTCCAATATGGCAGCTCCCAAAATATACTTTTCTTATGCTAGTTATGATGTCGTCCGTAATAATCCGGCATATTATTAGGAACGTGCCAATTACCTCCTCGAGGAACAGTTGCCAAAGCGCTGTAATAATCCATATTTGCTTTGATTTCCTCTCCTGATAGATACAGTGGTGGGGGATCCTTTACCTTAACTTTACTCCTGAATAGAGTCGTGTTCCGTTGGTACGGATGGTTAATTGGAAGAAATCGACGATGACAATCAAACCAAGATGTCTTCCTACCATGCTTCAGTTGAAATGTATATGTCCTTCCAAGGCAATACCAACAAGCCAATCTCCCATGTGTTGTCCAACCTGATAACATTCCGTAGGCAGGGAAGTCACTTATCGTCCTCATAAGCACCACCACCATGCTCGAACCCCGTGTGTCCATAGCTGTTTCAGCTAATGAATCAAAGGTTCTAAAAACACGTCAAGAGACCATTTCAGATGATTAGGACCAGAAACAAGTATACTTAGGAATAAAAATTATTTTTCCATGCACATTCCCAGAAGAATGTTATAAGGCGTGAGGATTACTGGCCACAAAGAATATTGTCTACCAAACATTCCAAACGGACTAAAATCATCGGTGCATAGAGCAAGATAAACATTCCTAATATTCATAGCAAAATCTTTGTGTACCGTATTAAAATGTTTCCACGTCTTTGCATCTGAATGATGATTAATCTCTCCATCCATCTGTGAATGCTCTGCATGCCATCTCATCAAAACTGTTGTCCTCTCCACTTGATATAACCTCTTCAATCTATCATTTATTGGCAAATACCACATTCGTTGATACGGTACATTCTTACGCTCACTCCCTTGTGCCTTATAACTTGGCTTCTTACCGAACCGACATTCTTGTAACACATCATTATCTTTCCAATAGATCATACAATTATCTATACAAACATCAATGGTTTCGCACGGTAACCCAAGACTATAGACCAATTTCTGCGTCTTATGATATGTTTTAGCACACATTGTCTTCCGGCAAATACTCTTTGAGCAAATCAGTCCACATATTCATGCATGACTGAGATGAATTACATTTTGTTTTAATATTCATCATCCTAGCTGCCAATGATAATTTAGACACACCTTCTCTACATTCCTCGTAGAGAGGCTGGTTTGCAGCATTTAGCATGTCATAAAACCTTTTTGCATCTAAATTGGGTGTTTCGGAAACTATAGGTTGATCAGTATTAGTTTCCTGAAATGCATATGTGACCATCTCATGCATCCTATCATGCTCTACAACCCCCATGAATCTCATTTTGATAACCAACATCATGCAAATTACTTGATTCACCTATATTAGCATCAACATTCTTAAAATTACTACTACTTGCTTCATCATTCCCACCAACACTATCACCTTCCCCATGGTGAAATCAAATGAAATAATGTGGTGTAAACTCTCTATTTAATAGATGATTCCAAACAGTTTCTACTCGGGCGAATTTCGTATTTTTGCATTTCCGACAAGGACATAACATCTTACCCGATTCGACTGTGATTTCGGTTTGACTAGTCTGGTGCATGAATATTTATGCCCCGTTCATAAACTCCTTTGTCATGATTCCGGCATCATCTCTATGCATATACATTCACTTCCGTTGCTGGAGTATATCTCCACCAAAAGACATTTTTTGGATTCTTTCCCAAAATTGTTTTTTTTTTCTCTACCAAGTTTTTTCTTTATTTTTTGATGTTGTGATAAATCAAGTGAGTCTTCCACCTTATAAAGGCAAAAAATTAACGATTATTTTAGACCTACTCGCAAAATACGAGTAATTTACAACAAATGTACCTAACCATAAATATTTAATTTGAAATTTCGTCCTTAAATAGTTGTAAACTAGTTAGTCGTAAAAGAGTTGCAAAGTAGAGATGTTTTAACAATGAAATTTAAAATTTAACAACGCCTTTACAACATACATTAGAATTTTATTTACACCATTTACGTAACACAAAAAACGTGTTTACCTAATTCATATTTTGTTTTTAACTTGATGTAAAATATAGAGGTCGTAAAAGAGTTGCAATTTAGGGACTAATTAACAACGCAACATATTAGAAATGGCAAAGTGTTGTCAAAACGTCGTAAAATCCCAACTAGGTTACAACGAAAATTTTCGTTGTCCGTTTACAACTCCTTTACGACGAAATCTCTAAACGTCATAAGCAAAGACGTCCCAATTTTACAACGTCCTTAAAACGTTGTAAAATTTGGTCCCTAAACTAATGTTCTCTTGTAGTGAAAAATTGTGAAAAAAACAATGTGTCGATTCAAAGTTCAACAGAAACTTCTCTTAGATGCATCCTAATCAAACTCAATACCAATCTTCCTTAAAATTATAACCCAAACCACGTGCACCATTAAAGCCTCATGATTCCAATCATACTTTTAAATCACTCACTCTTACATGTTCTGTCACATATTAAAGGAAGAGACATTATCGTAGATGAAAGCACGCTCTGTTCAAACCCTCATTAAATATGATTCTTCCTATCTCACTGCTTCTGTTCTACGTTCAATGGAGATCTTAGTGAGATAACAACTTCCTCCAAACACGGGAGTGTAAATTCTTCTCAAGCTTCTTTAGGTTGTTTTCTGTGAATAGATGCTTCACATCTCTTGCTTGCTGCAACATTATGCAAGCTTGGCTCAAATCATATATTCCAAATCGACTCAAGATCTGATACCATGTAGACCATCTCAAAACCGAGTTATTTGCCGAAAAGGCCACTCCCGCAAAACATAATCGGTAAAGGCCATTGTATTTAATTTATTTTATTTAGAATAAAAATTAAAGAAAATTAAGGTAAAAGAGGTAAAATGACGTTTATACCCTTAATGAAATTATGGCTAATCTGGGTTGGATTGACCCGTTTAAGCTCTGCGCGTGCCACGAGCTTCTTGAGTCATTTGCTGAAATATTCAAAATGGAGAAGTGAAAAGCTCTATGTCCCATTTCTTTCTAG
The DNA here is from genome assembly GCA_023374145.1 of Lepidium sativum. NCBI lineage: Eukaryota > Viridiplantae > Streptophyta > Magnoliopsida > Brassicales > Brassicaceae > Lepidium > Lepidium sativum. The sequence continues at coordinate 39,586 of JAKUCM010001381.1, read as the reverse complement.
ATGTCCACTTTAAGTTATGCAAATGTGATGTTGCGAAAATACCCTTGTCTCAGACATTTAATTTAAAAAAACTTAAACTCCTCTCTCATCGGAGAGATTAAAAACGAAGAACGTTATTTGGGTATTTCAATCTAGCTCCGCCACCGCCATGGATTTCGAGAAGCTCCGCCGTATCCAGCACCACCAACATCGTTGATTATCTTGTTCTTCACCAACTTCTCTCTCTCCATTGAGGTTCTTTGATTATTTTGCAAGAATAGATTTTGATTTGAAAATTGAATATTTTGCTATAGCATTGGGTGTTTAATTCTTGTTTCTGGGTCGATTAGGAAGTTAAATTGGTAAGAAATTGATGGATTGATATGGTTGAATCGTAATACATTGTAGATTGGAATCCCAAACAATCAAATTTTAGTTGAATTTGCGATAGTATAACTGTGTAATACTGGTAGTAGTATTACTATACTGATACATGTTGGTCACAATGTAAAACTAGTTCCAGTTTTTTTAGTATGACTAATATTTTTGAATTTGTTTGGCAGCTTGATAGAATGTCTTGGAATGATGTTTTGTTTTTTAATGTGGAGATTGCATGTATAGTATATGGATGGATGAAATGAAGTTTTCGTTGATGAAATCTCTTATATTCAAGAAATTTGGGTTAGATGAAAGTAAAGTGAAGTTTAAAATAAGTTAATTCCTTTTTGGTCGGACAAGAGGAAAAATTGGTTATTTGTGACGATGGGGATGTGGTTGATTACCTAAAATACTGTGAAAAACAAGAGCATATATCTAAATTTTTTGTGGAGGTTATCGATAGAACAGAACAATCCGAGCAACTGTCGAGAGTTGTGAAAAGTTTGGTTGGGAAGAACTATGATGAGTGTAACGATGGTGAGATCGGTGCGAATGCCATTACCGGTGTACTTAGAAAAATAACCAATCAATTAGTGGATGATATGGTGAAGGGGGAAGAAATTGTTGGGCAATAGTATTGGAATATCGGAAATTGGTGCTGATTATGTTGAGGGTCCACCTATTGGTTTATGTACTCGATGGAGAGAATAATGATAGCTGGACATGGTTTTTTTGAGATGTTAAGCACAGTTATACCAGACTCTTCTAAATTGGTGTTTATGAGTGATAGAAATGCGTCCCTCATCGGAGCCATAGGCTATGTGTATCCACAGGTGCGTCATGGGTATTGCATTTGGCATATGTCATAAAATGTGAAAGGTCATGCTTTTAATGTGAACAGAGATGTAGTCGCATGGAGATTCATGGAGTGTAGTCGAATGTACATTGTGGCAGATTTCACATATGCTTTTAATTTGTTAAAGACAAGATACCCTTCTGCAGCCAAGTATGTCAAGGAGACTACTATGAAAGAAAAATGGGCAAGATGTGTTTTTCCAGGAGATAGGTACAACATTGATACAAGCAATTATGTGGAATGTTTGAATGATGTATTTAGGAATGTGAGGAAGTACTCCTTGATAGTCATGCTTGATATAATCATAAAGACATTTTCTAGGTGGTTTAATGAACATCGGAAGGATGTATGATTGGAACGAGTGAAAATAAATTGGTACTTTTTGTGGAGAACTACCTACACGCTTTATGGGCGATTGCATAGAAATTGATTGTGAATGAGCTAAACAGCTTCAACTGTGAATATAATGTAATCGCCAGTGATGAACGTAATTATACTGTGAACTTGATATTGAAAAGTTGCTCTTGTAGGGTGTTTGATATTGAAAAGTATTCATGTGTCCACGCACAAAAGTATAACTATTTGGAAATTTAGTATAACTACTTCCTTAGTGTATAACTAGGCGCGTTTTGACCAAATCTAGGCGCGCTTGACCAAATTTAGGCGCGTTTTGACCAAATTTTTGGCCCTTTTGACCAATTTTTGTCAACAAAAACCTAAAACGACAAGACGTTCTCTCTCATCCTTCATTCATCTCATCATCTCTTCTCGAAGAATGAAATTCTCTCCTCCAAACTCTCTTTTCCTCAAGGTTTTCTTCACAATTTAGGTAAGATTTTGCCTTCTAATTCGATTTTCTTTTGTTAAAAAGTTAGGGATCTTGATTCTTTACAAATGTGGGTGTTAAGTTTTGGATTTTCTTGGCTATTTTTCTCAATTTTTTAGATTTAGGTTTTTGATTTTGACATAGGGTTTCTATTTTGGTGTTTTTGGCTTAGGTAACCATGGGTTCATGGACTGTGTCCGACTCAGAGGATGAAGAACACCTCGAGGCGGAGAAGGATCACATTCGCCGTCTTGAATTCGTTCAAGACATCGAATTTGGTATACCCAATAAGTGCCCATGTGGAAGCAAAATCAAGTATGAGTGTACAACTGTACCTATGACTAAGATATATTGGACATGTGTTGATTTCATGGTTAGAATGAGTTTCCGTTGTACAACTATGTCATACTATTTTGTTATACTATTTGATTATACTGCTTAGTTTTACCATTGTTATACACTTCTTTGTAGAATGATGGACTTCACCGCCGAAAAGAATGGACTTTCGCTATACAAGAGGAGCTTGAAAGGCTACAATGGACAATTAATGTCCAGGCTATGGAGATTTAAAAAGCTTAAGGACTTGGTCACTAGTCTTAATGAGTTGTGTAAGGAGTGGCTTAAGAAATAGTTAATTTAGGCTTTTATTATCTATGTAGTAACAGTTTACTATTGCTTAAGACTTTTTAATATGTTGTAATGTTTAAAACTTCTTATGGTAAGACTTAATTTCTAAACTTATCTCAGTGTTGAAATTTTACTAGCATAACATAGTTTTTCTGGAGTACAACCTTATAGTATAACACAGTTTTGACCAAGTTTTACTAGCATAACACAGTTTTATGATGTATAACCTTATAGTATAACACAGTTTTTCTGAAGTATAACACAATTTTTGGGAAGTTATACTAGTATAACACAGTTGTTTTGAAGTATAAATTTTTAGTAAAACACAGTTTTTCTCAAGTTATACTACTATAACACAGTTTTTCGAACAACCTTCCAAAAACATTAATTCGTATCATAAATTCATAAATTCATAAATACATAAATTCATAAATCCAATAAATAAATTCATACATCCATAAATTTATAAATCAAAACACACATAAATTATTTTTTCTTTGATCGAGTTATCCGCGAACTAAATTTGGTATTTGGTCCAGTTCGTTTAGTACCTCGTTCTTGACGAACCACCTCAGGACCTGGTTGAGTTCCAAATGCACATCTGGTGGTTGTGTGGAACCACCACTCGACTCACTTTATCCGATATCATGAGCCTGCAGTTATATCACTCTGTTATACCAAGATTTATAAAGAAAAGAAAAAACTCTCTAGATTCCTCTAGACTTATTTATTGTCTTAAAAATTAAAAGGAAATACTACTAAATAAATGACAAATAAATGTCACAATTTATTATGACTTGAATGAGAACAACTCTTGAACTTTTGTAATACAAAATATCTTTAGAATTTTTCTTGGACTTGTAAAAAGGCTCATAGCGGGCTGGACTTGGCAAGTATAAAGTCCAATAGATTTGTTATGTTGTTCTTTGTCTAAAAGGCCTTGAATAAATCCATAAATACTCTCCTTGATTTGTTTAGTCTGTGATCTTGTAATTGAACCGACTGGAATCTCCAGAGCTCTCTCGTGATCTTCATTGCTTAGCTCCAAATTCTCCTTAGCTTCCTTGCTGTTTTCCATGATCGTATCATCCCATTCCTCTTGAGAAGGATTTGGCCTCAATCAGGTTCATCTGCATCAAAAGGAATTAAGTCATAAATGTTCAAGCTAGAACTGATTTTGTACTCACTTGGCAAGTCTATCTTGTAGGCGTTTTCATTGATCTTTTCCAAGACTCGAATTGGCCCAATGGCCCTTGGCATTAGATTTACTTTGAGCTGTAAATTGTTCCTTCCTCCTGTGAACCCAAACCAAGTCCTTGGGTGTAAAGCTCTCCTCACGCCTATATTTGTTGTCTTGCTTTTGATATTGCTTAGTCTTTTTCTCAATGTTAAGCCTTGTCTTTTCATGAAGCTTTTTGACCATCTCAGCTTTTTTCCCCGTCTAAGTTCACAAGCTCATTGAAAGGTAAAGGTGATAAATCCAATGGAGTTAAGGGATTAAAACCATACACGATCTGAAAAGGTGAAAAGTTAGTAGCCGAGTGGATGAAATGATTATAAGCAAACTCAACATGAGGCAAGCAATCTTCCCAAGTTATGCTATTCTTTTTAATTATAGCACGCAACAAAGTGGATAAAGTCTTATTGACTACTTCAGTTTACCCATCAGTTTGTGGATGATAAGTAGTATAAAACAATAATTTTGTCCCTAACTTAGACCACAAAGTTTTCCTAAAATAACTAAGAAACTTAGCGTCTCGATCCTTTGGCCAATGATAGTGATGTCATGTTTGCAAAGCTCTAACCAAAGCATACATCTCCTTGTCATAAGTCGGATAGTTTAGAGTTGCTCCTTCAAGCTTCTCACTAAAGTAAGTGATTGGCTTATTCTCTTGCATAAGCACAGCTCTAATTACTACACCTGAGGCATTACATTCAATCTCAAATATTTTAAGAAAGTTAGGCAAAGATAAAAATTGTGCATTGGTGAGTTTCTCCTTAAGTCGTTAGAAAACATTCTCTTGAGCTAGAATATCATCAAAGTAGACAACCACAAACAAACCAATAAAATGTCTCAAAACATGGTTCATTAACCTCATAAAAGTGTTGGGTGCATTAGTTAATCCAAAAGACATGACTTACCATTCATAAAGACCATGTTTTGTTTTATAAGCAGTTTTCCATTCATCACCCTATTTCATTCGAATTTGGTGATATCCACTCTTAAGATCAATTTTAGAAAAGACACAAGAATCATGCAGCTCATCTAACATATCATCTACGCGAGGAATTGAGTGTCTATACTTTACCGTGATATTATTGATGGATCTACAATCAACACACATACGCCAAATTCCATCCTTCTTAGAAACTAGTAAAACGGGCACGACACATGGACTCATGCTTTCACGGATATATTATTTTTCCATCACCTCACTCACTTGCCTTTGCAACTCCTTGGTCTCTTCAGGATTGGTTCCATAGGTTGTATGATTTGGAATGGATGCTCCAGGTACAAAGTCTATTTGATGCTCCACTTCATAAACCATTTTAATCCCTTGGATATGACACACCAAGAAAGATCGAAAAGTTCACAAAGAACAAAAGAGAATCACTGTCAAATTTATGATAAAAAGTTGGATCCCCACAAATGAGAGAATTACATGAGTTTATAAAGAATATAAAGAACTCTCTAGATTCCTCTACACTTATTGAATGTCTTAAGAATGAAGAGTAAATACTACTAAGTAAATGACAAGTAAATGTTACAATTTATTATGACTAGAATGAGAAGGACTCTTGAAATTTTGTGATGCAAAATATCTTTTCGTCTTCCAAATTTGTCACTATTCATGGGTTGGACTTTAAGACTTGATTTATTACTTCTCTTGGACTTGTAGAAGACTCAAAGTGGATTGGACTAGACAAGTATAAAGTCCAATAAATTCGTTATGTTGTTCTTTGTCCAAAAGGCCTTGAATAAATTCACAAAAGCTCTCTTTGATTTGTTTAGCTCGTGATCTTGTAATTGGATCGACTGGAATCTCCAGAGCTCTCTCGTGATTTTCAGTGCTTAACTCCAAGTTCTCCTTACCTTCCTTGCTGCTTTCGATGATCATATCAATAAATGACACTCTTTTTCCAATTCTTTTAGGCATAATAGTCTCAACATTTTTCACATTGTCCTTGTAGAGAATTTCCTCTCGAAATGTAACATCCCAGTTAATGATGCATACTGCTCCAAATTCGATACCCTTTAACTCTCTGAGGCTATAATAGAAGTACTCCCTTCTTGGCTCTAAGCTTTAACTTGCCTTGATCCACATGGTAATACACCAGCACCTAAACCTTTTTATATGTGAATAATCAGGGCACTTACCACTCCAAACTTCTTCAGGAATCCAAAAGTTTAATGGTGCTGAGGGAGTTCGATTAATCACATACACCATTGTTGATGAAGCTTCTACCCAAAACTCTTCAATAAACCTTTCTTCACACATCCAACTGCTTACCTTATTCTCTTAGCAACTCCATTTTGATGTGGAGTATCGGGACATGTATTGTGTCTAAGAATATCATTCGAACTGCAATAATCATCAAATATCTTGTTGCAGTACTCCAAACCATTGTTAGTCCTCAATGCCTTAACTCTCTTGTTACTCTAATTTTCTACAAGGATTGTTCATCCCACAAACTTGGAGAAAGCTTCATCTTTAGTCTTCACAAAATAGATCCATAATTTCCTTGAGTAATCATCCACAAAAGAGATATAATACTCACACTTAGCTAGACTAGGAGTGACATTAAGTGACCCCCACATATCAGAGTGTATATATTCCATAGCATCAGCTATAAACCGATGATCTACTGAAGAGTTCATATTATACTCCTTAACTATCTGCTTAAGCTCCATTACTTTTCTATTGCTAGGTTGGACATTTTTACTACGCCAATGTGAAATTTCCTTGCTACACCTTCTAATACGTTCAGTCATAGAGAAATTCTGATAAAAACCACAACCTTTCCACGACATCCATAAGGCCTGGTAATCCCACCCATCGTCTATCAAATCAAAAAGAATTCTTCTTAGTTATCTGGATCGTATCTTTGAAGCAACCTAATATTGGCGGTGATCTGATCCTATCATCTCTAAATATTGAATCTCCGAATTAGGAAATAACTCATGCCAATCGCCATTTTGCCGATGTATGCTTTTCGGCCTTAAATGACGTCTTATGTGACTTGCCAAAAACACATGGCTCACATTTTTCAAGTATTTTCACCTCGCTTTTACCCAGCAGATTCTTCTGAACCAACATCTTGAGACCCTTTTTACCGATGTGTCCAAGCCTGCTATGCCATAGGCTCATTTTATCTAACCCTTTAGCTCTAGCATTTGCTTGTACCTTCATAGGCCCACCATCCAGGTAGTAGAGTGTGTTTTTTTAGTCACCAACGAATACTTCTTTGATCATCTTTCATTATTTTTCATCCAAAATTTTCTTGATTGGTACCAACATCTCTGACTCTCAAGCTGACCCAAAGAAATTAGATTCTTTCTTAAAGTGGGAGAAAACCTGACTTGTGTAAGTACAACCATCACGTTATTGTGATTTACAAATTGCATTTTACCAATGGTTGTAACCTCAAATAAGTGTCATTTCCGATAAAGATTTTACCTCAATTTACCTCTTCCACTTCAAACATCAAGTCCCTCCTGCAAGTGAAGTGATAGGAACATCCTAAATCAAGAATTCATGCATCTTCAGAGGCCCTCTCTGACCCACAAGTATCAATGGTTTTGTCCACTCCACCTTTGCAATTGATGCTTCAGCCTTTACTAATTTTTGTTGGTTTGAACTTGCTTGATTTCTCTTAGGACATTCTGCTTTTAGATGATATTGGCTACCACAAATCCAAAACGCTTTCTTCTTCTTAAGCCGTGATTTTACTTCTATTTTGGTTTCTTCCCTTTGACACACTCCTTTTCTCATTCCTTCCCCTTGTCTCCACATGTAGACCTTCAATTACGTTGATCTGGTTTTGTAAACGTTTGCTTTTCAGCTCCATTTCAATAGAGTGTGCAGACCAATAACCTCATTTACCGTAATAGTGGTCTTTCCTGAACTGTACTTGAGTGTATGTACCAACTTTTCATATTGTCTTTGCAGACTGTTCATCAATATTACAGTTTGGTCTTCATCACTCATGACCACTTTGACACTTGAGAGGTCTGATATGAGCTTGTTGAATGTGTCAAGGTTCCAGGGTTTTAGTTTTATCCATTTTAAAGCTATAGAGTGCCTGCTTGAGATGAAACCTGTGGGGAAATGTCTTAACTTGGTATTCATCCTCCAAGGCATTCCACATGTCATATGTCGTTGGTTCATCTATGACCTTCGTTAATACCATGTCTGTTAGACTCATACTTATAAGATTTCAGACTCTCCTATCTATTTGGGTTATCAGTGTAGCTTCAACCTTCTGCATAACTGAGTCCAAACCTAGGATCTCAAGAGTCGCAAGCATCCTATGTTTTCTATATAGTAAAGTCCCCATCACCATCAAATTTTTCAACTTCAAATTTCAAATCTTCCATGTGTTGGCTCCATTTTTCTTGCTACCCTTAACCTGATAACTCAAGCACCAGCAAAAAAAAGATATAAAGCATGGAGACCCTTTGTCTCCTTTTCCTTTGTGATGTGTACAGAAGCCTAAACTCACCTTATGGAAAAAGCTGAATGAGATTGCAATTTAGAAGGTATCAGTTTTCATAGACAAGGACTGTATGTTCATCATTTATTCTTTGCTGATGACAACTTATTCCTCATGAAAGCAAAGCAGGAGCATGTTCTAAATTTCATGCGCATAATGGAGGAATACATCAAAGCATCGGGCCAGCTAATCAATAAAGAAAAGTCATCGATTTCATTTGGACAAGAACTAACAAGGATGAGCACCAGAGGATTCAGCAGATCACGAATATCTTGAACTTAGGAGGGCCAGGCTCTTATCTCGGATTGCTTGAATGCTTTAGTGGATCTAAAGTGAAGATATTGGCTTATATCCAAGAGAAGTCGCTGGTTCTCCGAGATGTTCTTTTTCCAGAATGAGAGACATTTGCCTCTTCAATCAATGATGATAGTTCCTATGTATTATGCAGGTTCAAGTTTTATCTTATACATTAAAGTAGAACACAATTTTATTTTAGATGTATTCTATAACTACATTTTTGTTTTATTTGACAATGACAAATAACATAACAAAAAGAAAAGCATAGGAAAGGAGATAATCATCGATCATAAATAAACTTCCTGGTCCGACGTGCGAGAGAGTCTGCCTTATGAATGATCGATCGTGGGATAGCTGATAAGGTGAAGTCGTGGAAGAAAGGACGCAACCGCTGAAATTCCTCCTGATAAGGCATGAAAGCTGGCAAGTCGTCTTGGTAATCCAATATTCATACCACCGTCTCACAATCAGTCGCGAGCTCCACTTCTGTAATGTGTATAGCCAATAGAGATTCCATCGCCCATAACACTGCTTCTATCTCCGCGTGAATAACCAAAAGACTCATGTGGATTCATTTGGCCCCCATGCTCTCCACCCCCCCCCCCCCCACTGAATCTGAGAAGCAATACCAACTGAGCCCAGAATATAGGTCAGTAGGCTTCCAGGACGCATCCACATAGCACTTAAAGCCTGTGAAATGCAAATTGGCTGTGGTGGGGAAAGCTAAATGAGATTTTCTAACAGAAGATGGACATATGGTAGGAACTCTTCTTGTCGAAATACTATAACGCGCCTGTGTCCATTCTAAATGATTTGCTTGAGCATTGCTCAGAATGGTTCGAGGGTCCATGTCTCGGTTGGAAAAAAAAAAGAATTTCTCGCTTTCCAAATATGCCATAATATCCAGGGAAAGATGGGTAAATTCCCATTTCCCACCAGGTACCCAAATAAATAGTCTAAGTTATACCATATAGAACTGCCAGGAAAACAATGAGGTGCGGACGATATACTCGATAATGTCCATACTTGGAGTGCCGCTGGACACAGGAAAAGCACATGATTAATAGTCTCTTGGTCCGCAGTACAACGTAAACAGTGGCTAGCACAGGGAATCCCTCTTCGAACCATGTTGCCATTTACTGTCACACACCCTGACAAAGCTTGCCAAATAAAGTGTTTTATCTTATTTAGAAAATTGAGATCCCAAATTGTTTTGTACAGCACCTCAAAGGTTGGCCCATCTTGTATGTGCTCTAATACTGCCAGACGTTCTGCCACATGATAGCCAGATTTAACTGATTAACGGCCTGTGGGTGTGAAGTGCCAACCCCAAGAATCTGGCCTCTGTCGCCGATGAACAGGAATACCCAGAATTAACTGGACATCTGCCGGGGAAAAATATTGTCGGATAATATCTCTTTCCATTTACCCGCAGCCTGATCTATGATTTGATCCACAGTCAATTCCGAAAACAAAACTAAATTTGAAACCAATACCTTCAGCGAGCTTTGGTTTACATAAATCACTCCATTTTTGCTAATCGATCCCACCTGAGGAACCCGATGGCGCCCACCATGAATTAACAATGGCGGAGGTCAGACTCTGAATAACCCCCCTAGGAAGTCTATAACAAGCTATCACGTATGTAGGTATAGCTGTTAAGACTGACTTAATTAACACCTCTTTGCCTGCTTTCAATAAAAACCTGGCAGACCAATTACCGATCCTATCATGCAACTTATGTCACACATATGCGAACACTTTCGACTTGGCTCCCCCTAGACTCTCTGGAATGCCTAAGTACATCCCCATCCCACCCTGTGTATGGATTCCCATAATCTGTTGAATCTCCTGTTTCACAGAACCAGGGATTAACTTTCCAAATAGTATGGATGATTTGTCAAAGTTTATTTTTTGACTAGAGACCCTCTCATACTCCTATAGAATACTCACAATTCGACTGGCCTCTTCAGTTGTTTCCTTACAAAAGAATAGGCTATCATCCGCGAATAACAAATGTGATACTGCTGGACTCGATCTGACAGCCCTGTAATCAGCTTTCTACTCTCCGCCAAAGCCAAATTCCTGACCAACCACTCTGTACAGAGGATAAATATATATGGGGACAAAGGGTCCCCTTGACGTAACCCCTGCTTAGGCACTATACAACCTCAGGCGCCCCATTCACAATCACAGAATATTCCACCGTGGTTATACAAAACATGATACATTTTTTCCATTTATCGCAAAGACCCATCTTGTGAAGTAGAGCACTGACATAGTCCCACTCAATCCTATCGTAAGCTTTACTCATATCCGTTTTGACAGCCATAAACTTACTCTTGACTGCCCCATTTGTACGTAAAGTGTGAAACATTTCCTGGGCTAGCAAAATATTATCTGATATTAGCCTACCAGGTATGAAAGCAGACTGCGTCCCCGAGATCTGCGTCCCCGAGATTAGTCTAGGTAATAAAATACTTAAGACGCATACATATAACCTTAGAGATCAACTTATATCCAATATTACATAAGCTAATATGTCGAAATTCCGACATTTTTGTCGGACGGGATATCTTAGGAATAAGACATATATTCGTTTTGTTCAAACTCCTCTCAAACCATCCATGAACCAAAAATTATTAACCAGGGCCAGTAGGTCTGCTTTTATAATATCCCATGAGTACTGATAAAAGAAAGCAGTCATGTCATCTGGTCACGGGGCTTTCCCCGGATCCATCAAGAACAAAGCGGTCTTGACTTCCTCCTCAGTTACCGGCCGCATTAATTTTTGATTATCTATCGCCATGATCTGCGTGTCAAATACCTCTAAGTTTGTCCTATCGATTCCAGAAACTATCAAATAACTCCGAAAAGTATCTGGAAGCCTCGATGAATAAATATGCCTCCTTTGTTACCCAATTATTTTGAGGAGTGAGGAGACCCACAATCTTATTTCGTATTCTGCACTGTTGCGTTTGAGCGTGAAAATTTTTTGTATTTTCATCTCCTTCCTGGAGCCATTTATTTCTACGTTTTTGCTTCCAATATACTTCCTCCTCTACATAAGCTTTTTATAGTAAGTTAAGTGTGGCCTCTAAAATGCCAGCTTGATCATCATTAACTGAATTCTTACAATATTCCAAGATCCTCTTAAGTTCATCAATTTTTTGTCGCCTTGAAGGAATATTTGTACACCCTCCAATGAGAAATCTCTTTACGATAAAAACTAATCTTCTTTGTGAAAGACTTCTCTCGGCCTACACACAGACCAGTCCAACTTCTTTCTATGATATCTTTAAAGCCCTCATTGCCTCTCCATCGTCTATCAAAAATAAATTGATTCCGACCTTTGATCTCCTGATCTCTGAACCGTCCCAGAATAGGATGATGATCCGACCCAATCATCTCTAAATATTCCACCTCAGATGATGGAAATATATCATGCCATGCCGCATTTCCAAAAGTCTTGTCGAGAACACACCGTATGACCCCAGTATTTCGAACACCCCTCCAGGACCAAGTATTCCCAAGTTTTGGAAACTCAATCAGACCACAATCCCTAATCATCTGATTAAAATTGTGGAACGTTGACACACTATGTAGGGATCCATCTTGTTTCTCATGATTTCCTGACAATTCATTGAAATCTCCCATAATCAACCACGGTGTTGACCTCACGATTCCCATCCTAATTAACCGTTCCCATACATAATCGCGTCAGTTCTGAACCGGTTCACCATAGAAAAAAGTAATAAAAATCCGAATAAAATAGTGCCAATCCACCACTTAAACCAATAGGATTGACTGTAGTTAAACATTGAAAACCCAAGTGTAGTCTAATTTTCTCTAAGAGGATAGAGTTATTCTTTGTTTCTGACAGAAACAAAAAATCTGGTCGAAATTTCTTCCAGATATCCCCGAGATAATTAATTGTAACTTTATTCTCAATTCAGTGACAATTCAAGCAAATTGATTTTAAAATCATTTAAGTAATTATCATCAATGAGCTATCATTTCGCTCAAAATCTCCTATTAACGTCTTGTTCAAACGTAATTGTAATGTATTTGGATGCTCCCGTTGTAAAAACAAAAGGCTAAAAACTTCCCATAGATTAGGTCTTAAATATCTAGACCCTTCCAAAAGCCAAGCGTCATCACGTCTACGTGGGATAGATTTAGCATCGAATATCGTAAACTTATATAATAATCTAATGATTATCAGTAAGCCCAAACGAGGCCCATTGAACCAAAAATTCCCAGAGATCAAATTATTCAATAATAAAACGTCATTAAACAAACTAATTGTGTTGAACTCAACACAAACATAATCCGTGATATAATCGAATCTAACACATATGAAAGAAAACTTCAAGGAAATCCCAATAAAACGTAACACCATAATCATAAAATAAAACTTTATTTGGAACTTTTTATCATGTTCCTGTTTTTTCTCCTCCTTGGACTTGACCATTTTTGGAGTCCTTCTCGGTGACATAACTCCCACAAAGGCCATTTTCGTGTGCTAATACCCCGTAATTGGGTTGAGCTTCGATTTTCAGATTTTTACACACCCCCTGGGAACTTTTTCAGCTCCGCCGCTCTACATTTTTGCAGCTTCACTGCCATGGCTTCATTAATTTGAGCTTGTTCCTCCGCTGTCAGAACACGGCTAATATTCATCACTGCTTCTAAAGCTAGCTCATCCAAAACAGATTCGGTGGCCAGCGTTGTGTCACCTTCAGCTGTGATTTCCTCTGTCCCGACTGCTGTAGTCACAGCTGCCTCTTCCACATGTGACAACTCCTGATCAACGTCGAGATCATCAACATCATCCAACATGTCCAACATTTCCGAATTCTGGGGCTGCAAAGCATCATTAAGCGATTTAGTATCACCCTCAACAGAACCAGCATCCCCAACTGTCATAGCCGGAGCCTCTTCTTGAAACAGAGTTCTGCGTACCTTCTTATGTGAGGCTGCTCCTTGTCCCAAGTCAACCACATTGCCCTGAAAAAACAGCATGACTAGGTGATTTAAACTCTGACCGACAAACACAAAGAGATAAACGATAACACTTACTGTCTCTGTTTCAGCAACCATTGGCCGAAGCATTGAGGAAGCTCTTCCTCTTTTACCTCTCGCCACTTTATCTTTACCAAATTTAGAAAGCGCTGGTAGGTTTGTAGCTTTACTTGTCCCTAAAAACGCCCCTTTAAATGATCTATTTTTTTCAGCATTACCTAGCCTCCTAGAATTATCACTTTCAACAACCCTAGTGTCCGGTTTCACCTTATAACATTTAGAAGTATCATGTGTCATGCGGTAGCATAAACTACAAAATCCCTCGAACCGTTTATATTCTATCATGACCTTGGACTCACGACCCTCTTCAAATTCTAAGATGGATGAGAAAATTAAAAGCTTAGAACAAGAAATCTCAATAAGCACTTGACCTTTCAAAATATCAATGTGAATAACTAGACCCAAAGAACTCACGACTAACCGATACACTTCCTCAACCCTATATTCAAAAGGAATCCCGGTTACTCTTATCCACAATCTAATGAAATTTGGATGGTCCGCATTAGCCATGGGTTTTCATGGTGCATAAGAGACCATCCAACCATCAAAATTGGCTGCACCATTGTCTAAAACACTAACCAAATCCTCTTCGTTTTGAAACTCAAACTGAAAACGCCCATTGTCTAAATTAAGACCTCGGACCTTTCCCACCAGACCCCAAAATTGTGGCATCCTAAATAAAAAAGGTATCCACATTCTGCAGCATTGGGTTGAGACAACGTCCCATCAATACTTTCAAACTTCTTGCTAACAGAGCCGAATTGTCTATCTTAGGGATTTTTATTTTCATTACTCTAGGAGGCGACTTTGACTCCAAACCCTTCTTATTCGACCCTACTTGAGCCATGTAACGCCTTAGAATATTCTGTCTGGCTAAAAGTATGAAGGTTGAAACGTTTCGAAAAGAAAACTTGACAAACCCGAAATTATGAGACCTCTTTAAATAGACCAGATATCGCCTACTTGGTCGATAAACTACCCAATAAAATATTCCCAATCTGGGCCTAAAAACGAGGGAAGCTAACATAAATATAACAACTCTATCATTACCTAAAGCACTTATCCAAATCTGCCGAAAGTTTTGAAAGACTAAACTTAGAAATCGGCCAAAGGAATAAATGTTATCCAAATCAGTAACAGAATTTCGCAACCCAGATTCAAATCCAAAACTTTTCAAATTCAAATTCAACCTCTTATCCAGATAAACTCGTACATGACACAAAGTACATACGAAAGCTAACCAGTCTTGTTGTGGAGGCCTCAAACCTGCTCGGTTATCCGCTCCCATCTCCTCCCAAAGCGCATCATAATGATCCCAAACAAACAAACTCCTCCTGCATATATAGCCAGGAGGTGCAAATTGAAAACTCACCATAGTAACCCAATTAGGACGAACCAATAACCAGAAAGATACAACCAATATGGAACATCTATGGAGGAAAATAATCCCTCCTTGACCTAGTGTAGAATGTAATAATTGATAATTGATTTTAAGAGGCCGAAACATCAATCTCACACCACCAAAACCAATATCACTAAGACTAACTCCTCCATTAGTTAAAGAGGGGATCACCCCCTGTTGCAACCCAATGCTAACTGTCCATGAGGAGACTTCCCACAGACACTTTGGCGAGACCTTTTCCACGAACCATATACCCAAACTGAGAAACTTGTCATCTCGGTGAAACCACCTCCGAAAGTGATGTTATCGGAGGGAATTAGACCAATCCCCAATCCCACACAAGTTTTTGTGTTATAACGAATTTGACCATCTAAGAACTCAAATGCATAGGTGTGGTAGCCCAATCGAAACCACAAACACAATAGCATGAATCAAGACTCTCAGATTACCTCAAACACCATCGCAACCCCTGCTGATTGAGAATCGAGGCCCCGGAACCGAAAGGAATCTCTGATCCTCCGGCAAAACTTGTCACCACGATCACCCACCCCTACTCCAACGAACCTTCTCCCACACTTACCTTCCTGAAACCCCTACCGTCTTCGAAAACACCCGATCGGAAGCTCGCTCTCTATCGCCCTCGATTTGTTATGTTTTTATAATGACTATATTTTATTCTATAACTACATTTAAAATAGGATTAAAATAGATTTTATTACAAATTTATATTAAAAATAAAAATTAATAAAAACTAATAGAAAAAACTAAAATTTAATAAAAATATATTGGTTACAAATTCGGTTATTGATTTGGTTCTGATTCGGGTTTGGATTCTATTTTTTTGGGTACCTAAATTTCGCACACATTTCAATATTTTGTCGAGTTTGGTTCATCTAAATCATTATATTAGTATTTTGATTTAAAAATTATTCGGATATTTTAATTTCTCGGATAGAGTTTGGTTTGGTATAGATCGATTTCAGATTCATATATTTTTAAATAAAAATCAAAATTAATAAAAAAAACTCTAAAATTTGATTCGTGATTTGGTTTGTGTTCGGTTTTGGGTTATGTTTTCTAAACATATAGGTTTAGGATCTACCTGAAGTATTTTGTCGGATTCGATTTTTCTACTTCGTGTTGATTTTGATTCGAGTTTTGGGCTAATAGAAAAACATATCTGAAAAAACTTAAAATATCAACACAAATCCAAAACCAAATGAACAATCAAATCTAGGGTTACAGCATTGGCAGCTTTTGTATGCCTCTTATTTTGTTACCGCTGAAGGTTGGCTTTGTTAATATAATTAAAAAAGAAAGATGAAAGAAAAAGAAAAAATTCCTGATGGTTGCTTTTTGTTATTACACGTCAGCACATTGGCAATTATAAGATTATCCTCTAGAATCAGATTTGTGTGTGCTGTATTTTTAACCTTACGCTTGAATCGATCACAAAACCAGACGAATATCCACAGTTTTGGTTCACAAAGCTGAATCTAGAGAGATTGTGATGAGTACTGTAGCCTCCGGCTTCGTCTCTTTCTCGCCGGCGCTGATCCATGTGAGTGAGAACTGAGCATTTCATTCAACAATCAATTTCAATTTCTATCGCTTACTTAATTACTCAAAAACTGATGATTTTCAGGCGAAACCTGGACGGCCATTTCCAAATTTCCGAACTGGACCCTCGTCTCTTCCGGTGGTTTCAGCATCGTTGAGCCACATAGAAGCAGACACAACAACAACATCAAACCTCTATTCCAACGTCTTAAATGAAACAAAATCGATCTCCCAAGTGTTGCATAACATTTATCTAGCTGATCTTGATCCAGGAACAGCGAAGTTAGCAATTGGAATCTTAGGTCCGTCTTTATCAGCTTTTGGGTTTCTCTTCATCTTGAGGATTATTATGTCTTGGTACCCAAAACTTCCTGTAGACAAGTTTCCTTATGTTTTAGCCTATGCTCCAACCGAACCAATCCTTGTCCAGACAAGGAAAGTGATTCCACCACTTGCTGGAGTTGATGTAACTCCTGTTGTTTGGTTCGGCCTTCTCAGTTTTCTTAGTGAGATTTTGGTTGGTCCTCAGGGACTTCTTGTTCTTATTTCTCAACAACAAGTTAGCTAGAATAAATTAATTCATTTTCATCCTTCTAGTTTCAATCTGTTTTTTACTGCTTACGAAGATTTGTTCAATTTTCTGGTTTGGTCTAATTGAAGAAAGATTAATTTCGGTTCTTAGTCTTTCTGTTAAACCGAAGAGAGAAAAGAGTAAAAACAGAGCTTCCAATCCTTGAATAGGATTTGGTGTTATAACTAGAGCTGAGTATCTAAGAACTTGGTCATCTTTATCTTTCTTGTTCGTTACTTATCTTCCATTACACGCAAGATCTTGGCAAACTCCATTGCTGAACCTTTGCCTTTGGTTCTGGAGCTGTATTCTTCTTCTCCAGTGAATTGCTGGATTGATCTGCACCTGGTGATTAGCTATCCAAAACAGAAGTGAACACCGGGTAAAACACTTGTAAACCACTTGTATTGTGTTCTTTTTCTACAGAGAGTGTGAGAGTTTTGTGATTCAAGTGGATGAACATTCTCTAGATTGTGAAAAACAAGAGTGCAAAGTCCTATTTATCATCCCTGAATCAACAATGGTTACAATGAAGGTTTAATGGCAATACAATCTTTCTTCTTTGAGGTTATTCTTATAAGGTATAGCTAAATAAGTAGTGCTACATCATCAAGTTCCAAACTTTTGGACTCAAAAATTTTAACATATTAAATAAAATTCTAGAGATATTTTTATTTTATTTTACTAATAATTAAATATGTTAATAGAATGATTTTTTAGTCAAAGAAATTTAGAAAGAAACTATTTTGAGAATCTGAATTTTAGAAAAATTAAGAAGAAAATAAAATACGTGTTTAACTGAATTGATAGACTAAGTTCTCTGTTTTCTATGTTCTCTTTGTCTGTTGTTCCTCGTCTTTTGATTCACAGAGTCGATTCTCTTGCTCGTGGAGCTCGAGAGTTGGTCGTGTATCCTTTGTTCTAAACTCTTCCGTAATTTATACTATATTGCCGTTGACAAAAAAAAAAACTGAATTGATAGGCAATTGTATCATTTCCTACTATCTCCATTAGTTGGTTATTTATTTTGACGTTCTAAACTAATAAAATATTATGCAAATGGCATCTAATCTAGTGGCATGCGGTAAGTTCACTTAAGGCAGCGCATTTGTATAACCCGAGATCGAGTCCCCATGCCTACATTATGTAGGAATTTGGCTATTGGGTTAGCCAGTTGTACTCCAATATAATTTGTCGTTGGCAAAAAAAAAAAAAACAATAAAATTTTATTATTTTTATAATAATTTAGTTTTTATTTAAGTTTTATTTTTTGAAAAAGTTTTGTCTAGTATGTGAGTTTTTTATTTGTGAACCTAAGTCTCTTATTTGGGAATTCTATCCTCATCTCTCTTTTACTTTAATAAATTTTTTAAAAAATTTTAATATTAAAAAACTTTATCTCCAATTATGCTTTCCTTATATAGAGATGATTTATTATCCCAAAACTGGTCATAAAATAATGATAAAGAAAGTCAAAAGTTATGTCTCGTTTTACAGTTAAGGAAGCTGTCGGAAGGAAAGTACAAAATGTAAAAATAGGTTTGTACCTAAACATATTAATGTATTCAAAGTATAACACAAAAATATGGTTAACATACGCACTTTTGTAGCATACATTGATAGACAAGAGAAAAATCGGCAAGATAATTGACAATCAAAGTGCATACAATACTTGATGTGTCATGTCCTCCGATTAACAATCCAATAATCTTATCAGCCAAATCTTCGTCTTTGGTCTCTCCTACACTCATCAACATGTGAGTTAATATGTCTTGTTCCACTGATTCTTTCTGGCCGGCTTTGAGCTCCTCTTTCCTCTACCTCACGATCCTAGAAACCTCTTTTCTGAGTAACTTCGACGCCTTGATGGCTCGGTTAAACCGCGTTCTTGGCAAGTTTATCTGAATTGAAAAGACTCATACCGTTACTGTATTGAGTCTCTCATGTAGTTCTTTTACTCTTTTGGGGTCTTTTATGTTTAGGAACAAACGGCATGCTATCCACTACAAGAAAACTGGACATTTGCGATGACATGTTCCTACAAGAAATCAAAAGACAAACAAGTAATCTAGTCCAACAAGTACTTTTAAAACTGCAGAGGATTAGATCTAAGACAAAGTACTCTTAGAATACTAAAAGACACTTTAGAATCTGCAGCAAGTAATCAAGAATACCAAGAGTCTTGTCAAAATTCGAAAGCTTTTACTAGCAGCTAAAAAAAAATAAACTTCGATCTAACACATTCAAACTTAGAACTATCAGATTTAGGCTTAGATCTAACAGTTTAACAAATCAGAAAATGTTTAAAAAGTAAATTTGAAAATTTTCGTAAAAGTTCAACATGAATATGAAGAGTTTTCGACAAAACCTGACTTGGATCGGCTCTGATACCACATGATACACTCCTACAATGGGTAAGGAGCATCCATGAGCGAATCCAAGAGATTGTGAACACCCAAGAGTGTGAAACACGAAACTGGAAACCAAAGAGTCAAGCTTAGATGTGAAGAACGAAATCAAGCTCTAAACAACTCAGATTGGACTGAAATTTTGGCAGCGGAATAACGACTAGATCATAAGGCTTGTGACAAAGTTTGAGTGGATTCTTCTACGGGACGAAGGAGATACAATGGTGAAGATGAACGGTCGTTTTGGAGCAATTATGGATCGATTTGAACTATCAAGAGGGATGAAGAACTCTTGATCTTCAGCTTGAATTCACCCAGGATATAACACACGAGGGCAAGATCCATTGTTTCACATTAAACTTCAGTTTTCACGTACCATTGTTTCACATTAAACTTCAGTTTTCGCATTTGCAATACATTTGAAGTTTTCTTTTCATGTATGATTTTATAAGATGTAAATGTAAACATCAAATGGCAAACTAAAAACTTATAATAATTATTTTTTGATAACTCGGATGATAAGTAACAGACATTATAAGCTCTTATAAAGGTCGTGGCGAGAGATTTTGTTTTTTAGCTGATTCACGTCAATATCATGATATCTGACTACACATGATGACCAAGGAGAACCATATGAAAACCCTTGAAAATGCCACACACAAATGCACATCCAGAAAAGTTTGAACCTAAAAGCTTCAAGACTTTCCAAAATTAAGTCTCGTCCATAGACTTTCTAGAAGCAAATTGTAATAATTTTCTGTGCACTTAATTTGATTTTTTGTGGATGAGATGGGTTAAGTCAAACGTTATACATATATTACAAGAAAAGATGCATGAGATGAACATTACGCACATTTTGGTGAGAGGGAAGACAAGGAGTTGATCTTGATTAGCTCATTGGGTCTCAAGATGTCTATGAACAATCTCATCCATAATACCTACATATCTTCTCAAAGCCTCAGGCTTCACAAACTGCGAAATAAGTATTCTCAGCTTCTTAGCCTCTTCCGTGGAACTAGTCTGAGTTGAAGAAGGGACGATCTTTTTCACGGAATCTGGCCACCACGAGACCACAAGCTTGTTCTCGTTGGTGAATAGAAACTTGTTCCCGGATGCACCGGTCAACACGGCAGTGGGTGACCCAAAGAGGTGTGTCTTGAAGACACTTGAAAAACGATGAACTCGGTCAGTAATGAAAGTCTCTGGATGTCCTTGACGGCCGGCAGATAGGAAGGAGAAACTCTCTCCGATTAAAGGAAAGCCGGTATTCCCTGGAGGATGTTTTGGATATGAGAAGTTTGATAAAGTCTTTGAAAGATGAATATGAGAGAAAGAAAAATGAAGCTGATGAAGAGATATATGATTGTCAAGTCCATACTTAGTTTCTCTTTTTTTACGGTTTGTTCTACTTTTCTTGTGTTGGGTATACAGATATTTATAGACAATAGTTGAGATAAGGTTTGGGTTTTGGGTTGAGTATAGATGCTTTTTTATTTGGGTGAATAATTAAAATGTTCTCAATGGGTTGAGTATAGATATTTATTTTTCTTTTGATGGTATATTTTATTTTATTTGGCAGTAGACTATTTACTGCAATGATAGACATAACTTGACCATTGTGGTGGACTTTATTTTTGTTTAATACTAGATATATTTTCATTTGTTTATTAGTTGGAATATAATCAACTTTGAAATCTGATAGTAGATTTTTTTCCTACTAGATATTAGACTTTATTTATGTATAATAGTAGATTTATATATGACATAATTGTTGTTTGACAGTAGACTTATTTTCTACTTGACAATAGATTTATTTTCATTCAGCGGCAGAATTATTGTGTCCAAAGTTGTAGACTTATATTTTGTTTTTTTAAAGAGTTTTTTTGGATTGATGGTAAGTTATTTAGTAGTAACTAGCAGAGGGATGTATAACATATGACCAAATTAGTGACAAACTGACTAACCCGGGTTGCTGTGGCGTAACTTTTTCTTTCCTTGTAGTAAACCGGTTTGTTGCATCAACTTTAGCCTCGCGAAGAATATCCCTTGAAAAATAATTTTCACTGCAAGATTTGAAAATATTCCAAATGATCCATGGAAAGGTCTTAATTATCTCAATATCAGGGATGCGCCAAAAAGATAGTCAAAATTAGACCATATTGATTTTCCATTTAGTACATCTACTGACGAAAGGATACTCGAGAAGGCCCAAGTTTGAATTGATTGAGGACATTCAAAAATAGCATGATTGATTGTTTATCCATCAAAGCCACATCGACTGAACTGAGTATTGCATTTTATAGCACAATGCTTCAAGTTTTCTTTAACTGTCGTGCAACCACATATTGCTTGCCATATGAATGTTTTATTTTGGGAGGGCAGTATAATTTCCACACCTAAGATTGTAGTGTTTGAAATTTTGGACCATAGATTCCTACCTAAAGCAATGATCTCTTCTCTTTGATTTGATATCCAAATTTCATTGTATATCTACATGTGAGCCCAAGTAATTAGACATTCGACTGTCTTTATTTTAGATTTTAACTTTTATTTCACTGTTTATCTACCTGCAAATGTTTTATCAATTCTTCGAAATGCCAGTCCCAATATTCAGACATTGGACTTCTTGGGATAGTTATTCCTAAGACAAGTGCAACGTCAGACGGGTCCAGAAATTGTCATAATAATACATCCCTGCATCAGACATTTGAATCAATAAAATGATCGACTATGAAATCAGGATGAAACTTAGTTCCTATCCATGTTGCCGACAGTGAGATGGCATCTAGAATCCATGGGTCCCTCCAAACTGAAATCGATTTCCCATCTCTAATGTTTCGTATAATGCCCTTGCTAGCCAAAGAGTGAGTCAAAGAAATACTCCTCCAACCATACGATGGAGATGAGGTATGGATTGGATCCATCTGGAAACTATTGTTATAAAATCTACCTTTCATTACTTTAGAGAATAATAAATTTGAGTAATCTAATAATCTCTACATTTGTTTTGCCAGAAAAGTCGAATTTCTGAGGGTCGTAATCCTAAACCACGTTCTTGTTTTGGTATGCATAATTTTCTCTATCTTATTTAATGAAACTATTTAGATTTCTCTATAGATTTGACCACCAGAAATCCACAATATAAGTGTTAAATTTCTTAACTATCGACTTTAGTAATCTAAAACAGAGCCTAACAGATGCCGGTAATACTGTGAGAAGGCCCAAATAAGTGTCCATCCACCTTGAGGGTGAATATTTAATATACGATTTTTTATACAATACATAATATACAATACATAATATACCTTATCTAATTTTCATAAGAACATAGTATACAAAGAATGTTTATAACAAAATTATATCAGCTCGATCAAAAGTTTTGCTCGCATTAGTTTTAATAGCCATGCATTTTTATTTGATTGATTTATTTGTACACAGAGCACTCGGATAATCACCATATTATCAAAAATTAATTTGCATGATACAGAGACTGATTCAATTTTTTAAACTAATTTTCAAAATATATTTTTTAATTTAAGACATAAATAAGAACTTAAAATTTCATCTTGTAGCCAACATTGTATAGACTAATATGTTGGAATTAAAATTTAATAATTTAATTTTCTAAATTTTTTTTTTTTGTCAACGGCAAATTATGTTGGGTTACAACTGGCCGGTCTAATAGCCAAATTCCTACATAATGTAGGCATGGAGAGTCGATCTCAGGTTATGCAAATGTGCTGCCTTAAGTGGATTTAATACCTGCCACTAGGCTAGATCCCATTTGCATTTAATTTTCTAAATTAAAAATAGATATTTTTTAATTTGAATAAGCGAAATAAATATTAATAATTTAGGAAAATAATATACTCCTTTTGTTTTTTGGAGAGTATCGTTCTCGAGAAAAAATGTGTTATACAAAGAATATTATTTTAAATTTCCAATACAACATTTAACAAGAAAAAAAAAGGATAAATTTCCCAACCTGATAGATGTCTGCTGGTTGGTAGAGGATGTTGTTAGATAACCACTATCGTACATATTAATCTTGGCTCCAGCTGATTGATTGACCCAGATGGAAATAAATGCCATCCATTTTGATCGAGGCAATTTTGACTTGCTCATTGTAAATAAAATATTCCAATAAAGAATGGATGGTAATATATATATATATATATATATATATATATATATATATATTGGCATATTTTGTTAAGAACATGTATTTGAGCTATTTTTTATTTAGTTAGGTACAAATGGTGAATTCGAATACTATTCTGCTCTAATTAGATAATTTAGAATATAAATCAGGTCTTATTAATTTAATAGTTATTTATTAACAAAAGAACAAGTCAAATCCAATTTTTTCTCTCTAAAGTTTATGAATTGATTTGACTACTCTTTGATGAATGCAAATAGCTGTATTTACTTTTCTTAAAAATGCATATACCTCTTTTTATAGACAAATGAAAAACACATATTAGGTGTTATTAATGACAACCTATAAAATTTAGGGACATTGATTATTATCAAAAAAATGGTGAAAAATGTGAAAAGGAAATTATATGAAGAGAAAATGAAATATAGTGACATAAAGTAATTACACTTTAATGTTGACAATAATCAGCATTATTAGTCTCAAACCAAGTATGCATACAATGCTATATAGTTTTCTTTAGTACATAAATATACCGACAAAAATGTAAAATTGTCAATGGGAAGACGGTGGTTGTAACATCCGCGTTCCGCGGACCCTTCGGGTGATTCCAGATGGGTTCGAGGGACAAGGGAAGTTGTGTGGGAAAATAAGGGAAATATGGGGGGGGTTTTGGTCGGACAAGGCCAAGTGCCATTCGGACAAGGCCCAGTGCCATTCGGACAAGGCCATGTGCCATTCAGACAAGGCCATAAACAATTCGGACAAGGCCGCAGGAAATTTGGACAAGGCCACGAGAAATTCGGACAAGGCTGCATGAAGTTCGGACAAGGTCGCGTGAAATTCGGACCAGGCTGAGTGAAGTTCGGACAAGGTCGCATGAAATTTGGACCAGGCCGCGTGAAGTTCGGACCAGGTCGCGTGAAATTCGGACAAGGTAGTGGGGAATTCGGACAAGTCCATGAAATTCAGACAAGGGAGTGACAGTGTCCGAACGGGTAGCGAGTTCGGACAGGGAGTGAAGTGTTCGGACATGAAGTGAAATGTTCGGACAAGAAGTGAAGTGTTCGGACAGGGAAGTTGAGTGTCCGAACTGAGGGAGTGATAGTGGAAAGTGATTGGGCCGTTCATGGGTTGGTCCGGGACATAAGTGTCCAGCGGGTTGGACTTGATCCAATTCAGGTGGGTTCAAATTTGGCCCATCATGGGCGGATTAGGGTTAGGGTTTCTCACCCAAAACCCTATAAATAGGGCTAAAAACTGCCGCAGCCCAAAATTATCATGAAAATCTCTAAGGAAGATCGGAACTCATTGTGAAAGAACTCTAAGACCGATTTTTGCCGAATCGAGCAAGGGAAGGAGCGAATCAAGAGAGATCAAAACCGGATCCGAATAACCTGATTGGCAATCGCATCAAGAGGTGTCAGAAAAGGCTAAGGCAAATGTGAGTTTTCGGGACCATTGAGGTGATTCTAGGTTCGTTTTGGGCAATAGTGGGATTAAGTCTTAGATGGGTTAGGATTGCGTGATTGATTGGATGAATATCTACTATTTTCCGTTCATGATTTGTGTTTCGGTTGATTTGGGTTAATCCGAGTAACTGAGGCAACATATCTGATCGGACTCTGAGCATGAATATGCTGGACTCTGTGCATGAATAATGCTATCTCTGACTTGATTGCTTGTTGTTTGATACGTATCTGGTTTGGCCTAGTGGGACAGAATGACCGACTCACTAAGAAAATTTGTTTGCTTACTCAATCTGCGTGATTGTAGGTGATTTACCCAAGGACCGTGAAAGTGGCTAAGTAGGAGCGAGACCGAGGCGAGAAGGAGGAACGATGGAATAAGACTGGGATGAACTAGGTCTAGACACATTTAAATTCAAACATTCTTGCAAACTTGTTGTACTAGAACCTCTTGAGTTGGTTTATGCATACGTTTTGGGCTTATAAAACTGTCAAAAACCCGAAAACGACTAAGTAAAGAACCTAAAACTGACTAAGTGTTTGGTCCGCCCAAGACCAAACTGAATCGAATCTGGACGTAGGCATCTCGAGTTAGGGTGCCATAATGGCCTTATTAGATGTGAAGTTATGTCTGGAATCTATAGCTGTTTATAGAGATCCACTGAAAACATTTGTCTACAGAATCATAAACATATTTAAAGAATTTTAGAACATTTCTTTTAGAACTAAAACTTATTCATGTAATGTAAAATTTGTTTATTTAATCTAGAATTGCTTCATATGGGAAATACTTTTCCAGCAATGGTACAATGAAAACTATTAATTAATTAAAAATTTGGCAGTTTTGTATTTTTTTGTAGTTTGTGATAGATTCTAGTTAATAAACTCGGGAGTTTATTCTCGTTTCTTAACCAGAAAAGGAAAGAGAAGCCAAAACTTATAAAATATATTATTCAACAATAATCCTTAAATTTCTTAAATGTTAATTGGTGAGAAAATTTAAATGAAAAAAGTCAAAAACTAATTGAACTTTTTTTTTGTGTTGTTTCATACGATCCATATTAATTTTATAAGAAATAGCAAAATTTTAAAAAGTAGATATGAATATAAATAAATGTAGTCAAAATTTTAATTGATAGTCAGTTTCGTTAGTCAACAATTAACTATCCATTTTAAAACCATTTAACCGATAGACTGGCATGTGATTTAATTAGAAAAATGTCATTTTCAAACCAAACTTTATACAGCGTATCAATTCCTACACGAACTATACCATTTACCAAAATCACATAAACATTAAATAGTTTGCCAAAATAAGAATTGACTATTATTAACGTTAATCAATAGTTAAATGTCCAAGTCGTGTAATCAACACGTGTATGGTAATTGATGTTGTCTTAATTATCAAAACAACGCTGTTTTGATAGTTAGAGATCACTAAAGACAAAAAAATTTCTATATCTTTTAGACATCCTTGCTTTTATCTCTAAACTGATTAGAATTATAAACAAAAATAGAGATTTTAGTTCAGAAAAAAAATATTATTGAGTCGTAGCCATTTTTCATTTTGTTTCTCTAATACTATGACCCCTAAAAAATTTCTATGAAAAAAAAAACTAAAAGTATAAGTAATAAAACGAGTGAGCGTATTTAACTCATAAATTCTTTTTAATTATCTTAAAATAATTTTTTTTTTCAAATTTATATTAATCACATATTATCAAAATAATAATCATATTTTATTTAATATATGAAACTTAAAATTTTATAATTTAAAAAGTACATTTATATAATTTTTCTCAACCATCAAAACGGCATTGTATTGATAATTATTTCACCACATCATCAATTATCGTAAACGTATACATTAAACGATTTGGATATTCAAGAGTGGAGAACGTTAAAGCTCATGTCGATTTTAGCAAACAATATAATTTGTGTAGGATACAAATACATTGTAAAAAAATTGATTTCAAAATTGATACTTTTTTCTTGCTAGATCATGTATCGTCTATCGACTAGACAAATGGTTAAGTGTTGACTAATGAAATTAACAATCAATGAAAGTTTCGTCCATATTCTTTTAGGTCATGTCGATTTTTGAAAATTTTGAAAATTCTAATATAAATAAGATGGACCCTCAAATTCATGTATGAAATGGTACGGGAAAAAAAGTTATGTCAATTTCCCCTTTTTTCCCAAAATTTAATGTGAAAGTTTGTAGACTACAAAAATTCTACCAGTTCGGCTATGATCAGTTAGTACTTATAAAGTAGAATTTCCATAAATTAATACTCAATAAATTAATAATCTCTATTAATTAATGAAGTTCTCTACTTTCAAGTCAGGTAAATGTAAAATTTGATCAAATTTTTATATTAATAAGATAACAATTATTCTGATACTCATTTGCAAAAATATAGTCTCAATAATATCATAAATTATCAATCATCTAAAATTTACATATATATATATATATATAAGTAAAAAACTTTCTATAGTTTAACTCTATTACAAAATTATTATATTCTATTTTTAAACTATAATATTGTTGTACAACATGTAAAAAATAAACAAATTCTTTCAAATTTACGAGATTTTTAATATGTATTATTTTATTATAATAGTATTACATACTCTTGATTATTTATTATGTATTTAAATATATTTTTATATAGTATTTATAATTTATGGCAAAAAATATTTTCTTAGATATTAATATTTGTAGTTCTTATGATTTTCAAAGACTAATTTCAAAATGATTTTAATTTTTTTAAAGAATTTTAAGAATTAAAAATAATAATTTATAGATAAGTCATTATTTCAATAAATTAATAAATTTTTAAAAATCTTGATATTATTAATTTATTAAAATTTTAGCGTATATTTTATCTGTAGGAGAAAATAAAAGGCAATCATAAAATAATGATACCATACACTAGGAGTAGTCATTCCATATTCCATAGTAAACGCGCCGAAGGCAAATTAATGTAACGGTTTAGAATTTTGTGATAGTTTGAGATCTAAGTATAAAACTTGATATATAAAACTGTTAAAATCGACCTAAAAGTTTAGGTATTGGATAGTTTCTAAAATTTAAGAACTTAGAGGTCTGCTTTGTTTAGATTTATTGCTATACGATAATATTCGAGACCTGTTCAATATTTACGATATCCGACTCTCTGAATATATATATATATATATATATGTTAAATTAAAATATTTTAATATGTTTAAGGTATTTGAGATTCTGTTTAGGTATTCTGCTTTCATATAACTATATATGTATCTAAACATTAAGATGACATTTAATTGCACATAAAATTAAAATTTAAACTTTAGTTTCACCGAAACCATCACATATAACACTAGGAACATTCGAAGTTTGCTATTCTTTTCATTTGTAGACAAAAATAAAATTAAAAATTTAATTTTAATTGAACTAACACACATGTCGAGGACATGTGGCTCAATGGTGTAGTCACTTTACAAATCTTCAAGGCACCAGAGATCGAACCTCCTACCTGCAGTAGTAAGAGTGAGATTTAAAAGCCATTAGGCTAGTTGAAAAAAAAAATTGAACTAACACACATAGCATCAAAAATATCCAAAAGCTCAAAATAATTTTTCATCAATAAAACTAATTTTTGGGTCGAGTTTTTCATATTTTCAGTTTCATTGATTTAAGACTCATTTGAATATATTTAGATTTTGGATTGGGTTCAGTTTGGATATAGACCATATCCGAATTCAGTATTTCTATTTATTTTCATAAAAATTCAAATTTTAAAATCTAATAAATTAGAATTTTAATTTTATATTTGTGTGTAATTAAAAAATATAAATTTCAAGTGATTAAGGTACCATATATAATAATTTAAGTATACTTTTAATTTATATACAATTAACAAATATCTCAATATTTATATACATTATATTAAAATTTGGATTGACATTAGACCCATCACCCTTGATTTAATTGTATCCTTATATTCAATCTGGAGTGGATTTACTAAAAAGTTGCAGAACTTACCATTAAATGCGTCATTACAGTTCGAGAAAGTGACAACAAGTGGGTAGAGAGAAGAACAAACACGTTAGAGAACAAAACCCACAATTACCAATGACTTCTTCTATCCTAGTGTCCAAAACTCAACACGTGTCACTCTGTTATTCTCGTCTTTAGAGAAGTTTCGCTCACTCTTTGATGCTTCTCTTACTATGGTATTTTTGGTTATCCTCGTTTTGATCGTCTAATCAGGTTCCAATCTTCAATTTTTCTGAATATTTTAAATTGGCATGCTTCTAGATTTCATGAGTTAAATGTTTTGATGAGTCAATCTTCACTGGTTTAGCTTTAAGTCTAATGATTCTGATCAAAATAGCTTTTACCGGAAATGTAGCAGATTCTGTTTAGAAAAAGCTTGGAAACATGTTTTGTTGCTACAAATTGAAGTAATTGTTTGCAATGCAGTGGATGTTATCAACTTAATCCGTGTGATTGAAATGGAAGAAGGCACAAGAGTGAATGAGAAGATGAGCTGTATGTGGAAGAAAGGGTTTAGTGTCGGAATTAAGAAGATTCTTGCAGCAAGTTTTGCTGTGTTTTGTGCACCATTTGTTGTTCCGGCACTTGTTGTTGTCTCCACAACGGCGTTGATATTGTCTCTTCCTTATTGTTTTTTCTTGGCGAGCTATGTTTGTGCTGAAAAGCTAATGAGAAAACTGCTTCCTGATACTGCTTTTGGTGGAAGATGTGAATCATGTGGCCATAAATTGATATTACTCCCCCGTAAGATCGATCATGGTCATATTTATGATCAATGCATAGCACGAGGGACGATGAGTGAGCCGATTCTTTTTCGGAATGAGGAAGAGGGGACTCATGAAATGGCAGCTTATAAGGATGATAAGGATATGAGAACAGATTTACAATGTTTCTTAGAGAGTATTAGAGATCTTGGGGATAGAACTAACCAATCGCTTGATAGAGAAATCTTTGAAAAAGGTCTTGAAGAGGAGGACAAAGATCAGTCAATATTTTCTAGAGATGCTAAATCAGGGAATGTTGAAGATCTATCAGGAAAGAAGCAAGTCTTTGCGTCTAGACGTGAAGGAGGTTATTAATATAACTGCAGTTTGCAGGTTCTCATAATGTGTAAATTGCTTGAAATTAGCTTATGAATCTTTAAGCTTTTCTTTTGCAGGAGAACTCGAGTCCACTACAACTGAAGCATCTAAAAGGAAAGATATGAAACAATCTTTAAATAAGGTTAGGCTATTGTTCATTAATCCTGAGATTTAATTAACGAATGATAAAATAGAGCACCACATTCCTCTTACCAGTGAACCGAATGGAATCACTTTTGGTGCTTTAGTGCTTCATTCTAGTTTCTATGTACTTGTCATGGTGTTTATTTACGTGAGGATCTGGGCTATTTGTGTTGGAACTGTTCTCTTATGTGGGTTTCTATTTCTTACGTGTTAACATGCTGCTTACCGATGCGCTTCGAGTGACCTCTTGGCCAATTACAAGTTTGTACCTTCTTGTATATAGTTATGACTAACTATGCACCATTTTGTTGGACTTGTTTTGTAATGTGAATCATTAGTTCATATAAGGTAGAGAACTTAGAAGCATGTCATCACTATTGATATAGTCTTGAAAGGAGAATCATCTGTGCAGTGGTACAATGAGCTTGTCTTGTTTCTTTTACAACATGTTAATAGTGATAATGCATTGTATTTTTGATTCAAAATCACTGTGAAAATGGTTTTTATTGTTTGCTATTATTAAGATTAATGGTTTTCGGGTGTAGATGAAAGTGTTGTATAGCGAGGAGCAGATATGGGCACAGATTGAAGCATTCAGGAATGTAGTTGGATATAATGTCAGAAGAAGCATGTCATATTCAGAAGAATTGAAGGCTCTTTACATGTTTACGGGAGTGGAATTGCAGACATCAATGTTGGAGAATGACAATCAAGATATTGCAGAAATCAGTGAGAGAATTTGTTTTCTGATGTCTGTTATAGGAATGAAATAGCTTCAAGGCTGGAACTGGACAATGATTGTTTCTTTTGAGTGTGTTCAAACTTTGTTCAAACTTGTTATTTGTGCCTTCGTGTTTGTCTTTCCTCTCTTCATCAGAGTTTTAACTCAGGCTATATATATCAGTATTTGATGATGTATAGAGAATCTGATTGGTCTGGACCAAATCTAGCTTAAACATGTTATTTTAGATGGCTTTATTCTCAATCCGAAAACTTGACTATATTTTACATGATTCAAGTGGATTATGTTTTCAGTATCAAAGAGAGAGAGGTCCGAAGGTGCTTTAGCAACGAGACTGATACCTCGTCAAACGTATTCGTCCAGAATTTTTCGTAGTCTAGTGGTTCAGATAATCCATACTCACTTAAACTTCTTAAACATATTTATTGAACACTATATCTTATAAGGTACTTGTTGATTGAGATACCATTATTTACAAACTGAAAACCCGAAAAAAGTGGAACTAAAATCTGAATTGAACATCCTTATCTCAAATCTCACAATTAAGAAGTTACCAATATGTTAGTCACTACGGTGTCAAGAAACAACGAAACGTACAAAAATGAAATTTGGGGACTAAAGATCACTTTCCAAGGATAATGAGTAATTGACTTCAACAAGTTTCCCAAAAGATACATTCATTAGAGAATATCAATAAGCTGTTCCGAGAGAGAGATACCAAAAAGATAACAATATCCATAACAACATACTTTCGTTTTCTTGGTTTATTTGTGCAAAAGCACAATGAATAAGCACGTTAGAAGCCCAAGCCATGAACTAGGTTTTTCTTTTTCTTTGTCTCAGTACAACTTTGTTCCCACACTTCTAACAAGAAGATTGCACACCAAGGGAAAGAACAAAATAAATGAGTGATTCAACTGCGCAGAGCTAAGCAATACTTCCGTAATCCATCCTTCCATGGGACGTCGATGGAACATTGGGGACATGGTTGTTAGTCCTACGTCCTACAAGATGAAACAGACAATTTAAAATTTGCATTCTAAGGCCAACCAGAGGACGTTAACAAGAAGAGAAATGTTCTAGAGAATCTTTAAATGAGTGGAAGAAAGTACCCCAAGGGACACCATTGGTATATGAGCTACTGCTGGGTGAGCGTTGTTGACCCCCAGAATTTGTGTTGGAAGCGGGAACCTGAGCATTGATGTGATTCCGATCCATAGTTCTTCCAGCATTTGGTCTCCCATGATTGAACCGTTGAGGAGGTTGTTGCCCTAAGCGACTAGGAGAGTTCTGGGAGACGTGCGTAAATTGTGATCCTGGCATATGTTGGCCAAATCTGGCATGAGGATCGTTACTTGGAGGGCTGCCAATCTCTACTTGTGAAAAGCCTTGATTGGGAGCATATCTCCTGATATAGATTCAAGTTATATCAAGACAGAAACAAAACATAACTATAAAAGGGTCTCAGAAGTTCAAAGTTCCCTATCAGAAGAAGTTAAAATGGCATAAACAATAAATCATGTCTGACAGATTCAGCTGCCTATCAACTAGGTTAGAGAATGGTTTTCACTCTTTCTAATTGCTTCAGATAAAGATCCACCAAAAATCAGTCTCGTATAACCGTTCAAACATATGCATAATGTCAAGGGCCTACCAGTACAGAGCATCGTCTACCTTTTCTAGTTAAATGAAAGTCCTACAAGGGTGATTTTATGCATTCAGCTGATATCACAAATACAGGAGGCACCAACATCAAGTGTGGGACTTCCAGCGTTTCCATATTCTAGCAGGAAATCTCTGAACCAAATTTAACATAGTTCTCATTCACAAGATACCACATAGTTTCTCGTGATAAGTTAATATGCATGGCACATGTAAGATCTAAATATCACCAAAGTCATTGGTCTGGTATCTCAGACTACATTCAACAGAAAAAAAAAGAAGGGTTCAGCATAGTTTCCCTAATAAGTTACCTTTGGGTCGTCGGATTTGAGGATGAGGTTGACGCATTACTGTTGAACATTCTGGAAAAACTAGAGGCATCTGTCAAATTGAGCTGCATACCTCTGCTGAATGCATTAAGAAGATAACTCTCATCCATGCTATCTTCTTCTAGAAGCAAATCATCACTGTACATGTAACAAACTTTTGCATTTAAGAACTTCCACGAAGGATTAGAGGCAAACATGTAGACCGAAGAACATATACAAAAAGTATATTAGACAACTGTAAATATTCTTAAAAAAAACAGAGAATAACATCAGGTAACAAGGATGATTGTCCATTTAAATAGACAATAATGTGACTGGTTCTGAATCTCAATTGTTTGTCAGGTTCCAAATTTAACTACCAGTCAACGAGAACTTGATTAGAGATCACCGGTCGTGACATTCCTGACCCGACATGGTTGAAATTGAAGACATCAGAGGAGTACAGTATGACATAAACTCGCCACTTTGTTCAAGCACACAACATACACGCGAAGACAAAGAACCTTGACATTTTTATAACATCTAAATTAGAGAGATATCTTGTTTACTTGCCTGTAAGTTGGGTCCCAATCTCCTGGATGAGGCACTGATAAGGCAGTATCCAGATTTTCAATATTAGTTCCCGAACTGGAAGTGTTGCGCATGTTTGATCGAAGTGATGAGCTGGGAGTGTTATGAGTAGAATACCCAGCACTCAACGTAGTGCCTCCTTGTGTCTGCTGGCGGTTTTTGACAGCAGAATCCGATTGCCGACGCGAAGGTGAACCAGAGAATTGGCCAGAATAACTCTCATTTTGATGAAAATTATCCATCCCATGCCCTTGCGCCAAGGAAGAATCCTGCAACTGAGAACCTCCACTATATCCAACACCCATTCTTCTATTAATCTGACTAAATGAAGCCATCTTGCCTAGAGGAGATCCATGACAACTGTTTCTTACTGGAGAAGTCGGGCCATGGTGTCCAGGAGACCCAGCTAAATATTGATTGTTTGTATTTGGAGTAAATTGCGACGGACTAGTGCCAAGGGGTAATGGTGCAAAATTTCCAGCAGATGGACTTGTACCAAGGCCATTTCCATGTGCATACTGCATAACCCTTCGTCTGGCATCAGGACTAGTTCCAAGCATTGAGACACCACCTTTGTTTTGCATGTATAGGCCAGAATAGTTCACAGGAGAATAATATGCAAACATATTGCCAGTCCCTCCATAGCTTCCATAACTTTCTTGTATAGTACCATCATTGTAGCTACCATAGCTTCCAATACTCCCATAACTATTTGCATGTGAAAGTGGTATCATCTGAAAATGGGGACTGTTGTGCATTGGCATTCTGGTTCTCCCTGATACCTGTCAAAGAAGTAAATAAGTTTCAAAAGAGAAGCATAACCAACTTGAAGGTGTTACAGATATTTCGAAGGGACAAAGAACCATACATGAGGAGAGAGACCAGCGGCAAACCAGTGACCTCCACCTGGATGATGATCCACTTTGATATTTTGAGTAACATGCTACAAAGACAAGGGAAAGGGAACAAAAGCCAATTCAGTGAATAGAGGAATGTTGCACACATGACTCACTCTGCAAGAAAGAATTACATTGTTCTTTCAGCTAATTATCTGCAACATCTTTTAGCTAATGGATTTCAATCCACAACAGATAAGAATGAGGACGAATGTGCTAGAAGAAAAAGTATCTTCAATCCATCTCATGATTGTTTTTGACAAATTATGAAATAAAACATGAATCAAGGACAAAACACCACTGGTATGGTCACCATGGGAAGAACAACAAGACCACAAAATAAGTTCGAGATCTGGGTAGAAAATCCATCCGACTCACCACACGAGATGTTTCTGACGGAGGGTTGTATGGACATGTAAAAGGTTCCCCAGTGATGAACGGGTGCTTTGCTGCCTGAAGAAATGAAAAAGTTGTTATTTATCCATTATGGCCACCAAGAAACACATATTAAATCTATAGATAACTTTAGCCAGAATGTTTAATACCTGGAAAGGTGACCAACGTTTTGCTGGATCAAATTCAACAATTCCCCTCAGAAAATCAATAAGAGCTAACCGTATTTGACTTTCTGAAAACAAAAAAGAAAAAACAGTTACCATTGAAGATAGTCCAGTGATTATCTCAGCAAAGTTAAGAACATCAGAGCAACCTGACTTTACCTTTGATTACATCGTCCTCAGGTAAGTTTATCTTGTAAGGATAGCCTTTAACAATTTCCTCAAGGTTCTTATGGTGGAAGTACTCTTTCCCAATTTCTGGCTTTTTCTTTTCTCTCTGGCAAGTTAAAGGTCAAGAACATCATGACTTATCCAGAGAAAAAACTCAACAAGGTCAAATCTTAATGACAATTAGAACATCATTCCCATCATGAAATAATCAAAATGATATAACTGTCTCTCTATTTTTTTAATACTCATTGCTTTGTTTAGCTCAGAGGTGAGAAGTACTTACAGCTTCAAACTCTTCCTCAGTCAGTGCCATATAGGCACTTTCGAGACCACCATGAGTTCCACCATTCCGTAAATTGTGGACACTCCCAACACATTTAAAGAACTTATTTGTATTTTTTGCTTCCTTGAGCACATAATCAGGTGGTTGTTTACTGGAAAAAAATTAACAGAAAAATTGATACAATCATAACAGAAATTGAAAAGTTTCTTGTTGCTAGAAATCATGAAATATGGTGTAAATAGAAGCTGGGAATTTATAGTTGCACAAACACTGAGAAGCTAAATGGGGGTTGCTGGAGACAAAGGGCAATGAAAGAATTACCATTAAGCACCCAGAAGAGCCAAATCCAATAAATAAGTGATTAATATATATAAAAAAAAAGAAATGTAAAAGAATGAGGATTGACATCCAAGGGTGCAGACCCTTTAAGATCCCTGACCCACAAAATTATTGACGGCTTCCTTATTTACCAATTACATAACAAAGGACCATACCCCAATATTTTGATCATGCGCCTCAAGATATCAAACTCTGAACCTCCTGGAAATAGTGGCAATCCCAGAAACAGCTCGGCGACAATGCAGCCAAAAGACCACATGTCAATAGCTGTAGTGTATCTATATAGTGGTTAAGCTTTACATATGACCTCAAGATACTTTTATAAATCATGTACCATAGAACGAAATAAGGAACTTTGTTTGCAGTCAAATCAATTCAGAATATGAAAGTAACATTTCACTGGAACTATAGCAATAAAGTTAACAAAGTTAACGGAAGTTGGCCAAATATGTAATGAGTCAAAAATCAAACAAAATTATGACAATCATAGTGCTAAAACAAGCATATCTCTATTGCAATGAGATATTGCAGTGCTGAAGACTATGAGAAAACATTTTACTTTAGTTCAAAAACCGTTCTGATCTTGAAACTCAAAAGGATACTGATACCCAAGTAAGACTTCAGGCGATCTGTAGTAACGACTCTAGAAAGATTGACCAGCCAGGTTAATAATTTCGTTTGGTATGACATAATAGAATAGAGACATATAAATCCGACTCAAGAAGAAACCTGAATATATGAATAAACAGTCTTATCTTCCATGCACGCTGATCCAAAGTCAATTATCTTAATTTCTGTTGGCTTCACACTGATTCAATTGACAAAAAATATTAAAAAGGTGAAAACCTTAATTAAATACTGATTCCAGTTTTGTATGTAGGATTGGTGCTAGAAAGTAAACCTGGCACACAGAAGAATATTCTCTGGCTTCAGATCACAATGGATTATGCCAGCATCTTTCAGAAGAGCCAAACCAAGTAAGATCTATGGGAACCATACGAAAAGACTTGAAAACGTACATTAAGACAGATAAAAAAGTGAAGCAGTGAAAATACAGATCTACAAAGCTTAAATACCTGCTTTGAGAAGAGCTTGACTATGCTTAATGATAGGCCTCTGAATTGATTTATCTTTATGAGCTCATACCTCGAACCAGAAAAATTACCAAGGACAATGGAACTATCATCAACAAACACTGTATACAGAACATATCACAACATAGAAGGAGAAGAATACTTCACTTAAACAACTTACAAATTCATGTCGAGAAGTTCAAAGCATATGCACAAATGACGTTGATGTATGAAGTAGTCATATATGCGAACGATATGGTTCTTATCCTCCGGATCATACTTCTTGTTTAGCTACACACCCAAGCAAAACGTACAAGACACCATCAAAAATTACACTACTAAGAATATAAATACAAAGGACCATTCAAACATGAAAGAATTCCATACCGTTGTCAAAATAGATACTTCAACCAGCGCCTGCTGATAGTATGCAGGCTGATTTTTTATAACTTTTACAGCAACAAAGCTGTTTGTCTGAGGAACCCAGCATTTAGCAACCTGACCAAAAGTCCCATGGCCAAGAAGATCTTTGACAATGTATCTAAGAGAAACAGTGAAGCTTAATCAAAAAGACGTCTTTTCTAAATTAAAGCAATTCAATTTTGTGCCTCTAAGTCACAAAAGGAGGAACAGTATTCATGAGAATGTGATAATGAATGAGACAATAGGGAAACCTCTGTCGTGAATCTGAACTGCAAAAATCATCATTTACAGCCAGAATTAGATCTGAGTTGATATTATCAAAGCCATCATTTAGCACACCAACTGATGGGGTTGTCAAGTACCGCTTGGGATTCAACTCTCCTCTATATTTGAACTGTGGGTCACATATTTTATATGTTTCAACCAAGTCCCTAGTTAGTCTCACCACCACCTACAA
Organism: Lepidium sativum; assembly: GCA_023374145.1. Lineage (NCBI taxonomy): Eukaryota > Viridiplantae > Streptophyta > Magnoliopsida > Brassicales > Brassicaceae > Lepidium > Lepidium sativum. Next base: position 1,481 of record JAKUCM010001381.1, on the reverse strand, counting down.
AACACACAAATATAGCAAAGCTAATATGAGCTCTAAAAAGTTTTGCAATAGAGACAAAAGTCTCAGCTGTTACCATCCTTAGGTAGACATTTCTGCTCTCCTTTTATAATAGAATAATAGTGAACCAGTACGAGTGAAAGAGACAGATAAAGAGTATTAGAAATAAGTGCAATCCCGCTCTAAGTCAAGACAAGAAGACAACAACATTTGTCAATTTAATCCAAAACTTTTCCCAACTATCACATCAAAATGACTTCAAATTGGAGCGGCTAAAAAACTAATGGTTAAGACTAGCTATATACGTCGCTTGACAACACAACAAGGTCTAGACATGTCAAATGGCAATCGAACTTAGGTATGCATTCAAATGATCGAACAAAGTAGCCAGCCAATTTCCTTAGCAGATAATTAGTCAAGTAAATTAGTATGCACAAACATTCTCTACGCAAAACCCAGATATCATGACATACTCCAACCAAAAAATAATAATTCACTGCCTGTGTCATAAGTAAGATTAATACAAGAACATACTTGCTTGTTTAGTAGAGTTAAAAACATGTGGTTATCCCATATCTAATCATTTTACCAAGACCATCCACATTAAAATGGATTGAATTCGGGAATGAGCTGAATTTAGTTGGGTAACACCTAAAAGCATGAAGGAGCAGTGGATAACTTCACTTGAAGCTGCATTACTTATTACATAGTTGTGGAACTACATATCCTTCAAATAAAATACTATGGTAAATGCATTGAACTATATAGTTATTAGAATTTTCCTTCTTAATAATTCATAATATAATATCATTTCAGTAGATTATGACAGCCAAATACTTTATCACTACTGTAAGAGGAAACATACTAGGCTATCTGTAAGACTGGCATGCATTATGGACTAAGGCTATAACTCGAAATTCAAACAAGCCTAGAGCTAATTGGCAAATTCATCAACAACGTTGCCTTAGTAAACCAGTAGACATCCCTTGCCTGTCTCTAAACCCAATATAAAAGATATTATCTTTGCAAAATTCAAAGTTTAAATTCTACACAAAAATACTCCTTAAACAAAAGGAAGAAAAAGGAGCAATACTTACCGGCTTCTTCATGGGAGCTCGCAATGTCTGGGCTTTGCTATCAGAATCTTTCTGCGGAAAATAATGCTTAAAAACTAGCTGAATTGGCTTCCATGGTGTTGATACCCCAATTGAGCCCATCTCGCGAGCTCGTGCAGCAAAACCATCGCTAGAATCAATGCCATCCATGATCGGAAACGAAAGAGTTAAAAAGCAACCCAAACCTCAATCGAGCAAGCCCAACTCCCTCATCCACGGCAAACTTGAAATCCAATTTGATACGAACCACCAGGGAAACAAAATGAATCACCAATCCTAATTCCACCTAAAGAGCTCAGAAATCAGGATTTTGCGATGATTAAGGAGACACCCAATTGACTCAAGTCCCATGCCCCTTTTCTCATCCAA
>JAKUCM010001380.1:0-16121 GCA_023374145.1 Lepidium sativum | reverse complement strand
TGCCTGCCTTGAAAACATTGAAAGAACGTTGAATTGTAATGTGATACAAAAAGGTGTTTTTCAAGGATCTAACCCAGTAAGTTTATCTCCAAAATCATCTATCTATTATACTAAAACAATTCTGAATGAATTATCTGATTTTACAGCCCACATACAGCTATAAGTTAGATTTCAACAAACCAATTGAACTTGAAGTTGAAGTTTAATGTTGTGGTCAAAATTCACAAATATGAGTAAAATGATTGATTGTTTACCGTAATTGTTTAGCTAGTACCGTTGATCAAATCATTACCCGGTGTAAACCAAAATTATAACCCAATTAGACCTAATTATGACTCGATTAGAACCAAATTATGACCCCGTTCATAATCTCGTCACTCCAAAAACGAATCACTTTTCCCTTTTCGAACCCTAGAATTTCGAAGAAACAAATTGAGAAAAGTTGTAGGATTCGATTGATAGAGTGGGATTTTACCGATGGAGGTTAATGGAGTTAGACGTCGATTCGATTTGGTTGGTGCCTGTTTTTGACAAAAAAGATGGTGTTCATCAACGATGATGAAGAACACGAAAGGAATTTGAACGAGTTAGAGCGTGTACTGCTGGAATTTTGCGACGAGCCAAGAGTAAATATAAACGAGATGGCTGAAAGTGATGACGAAAGCGGCTGGGACTCGGAAGGTGACAGAGGAGAGTCATGCAGAGGAGGTAAACAAAACAAAGCAAATGTCAACTTGGGTGAAAGATTGTGATATATCTGCATTTTACCACTTTTTAGGGGCATTATTTAGCATGTTTTGCATTCATACTTGCATTATTATCATTATTTTAGGTTCTTTTAGGCATAATTTGCATACTCAAGCTAGGCATTTCATACATTGCATAAAACGTATTTTTAGGCACTTTTGGAGCTTATCATGGAGTATTTCGGATTACAAGAAGACCAATGAGGAATTCGGCCTGGCCTAAAGGTTGAAGTTCAGGATGTGATCTAGAAGATTTGGCACTCGAGTCTGACAATCGAGCATGACACTCGACCATCACTTGGTCGAGTGGTTCTTCACACCAGAATGTTGACTTTTTCGCCGGAGTTGACTTCTTGGACCTCTTTGCGAAAAGGGCCCATTAATACCCACTTATGCAAGCCCAATAATGTTTTAGTTTTTTTCCATTTTTTTTCTTCTTTTCAAGGAATTTTCCATTTCTCCTTCTAGGGAATTTTTCTTTCTTCTCTTTAAGCAATTTTCCTTTTTACTTTCTAAGTAATTTTCCTTTTTTTTCTTTAAGAATTAAGATCTTTGTTGATCTATAAATTGTAGTAGAATTTCCACTTTTAATATATCAAAATTTTCCAGCAATTTTCGATCCTCAAAAAGCAATATCGAATTTTCTTCTTTAAGTTTATGCAATTGATTTTTGAATCTGATTTTATGCTTTACTTCATGAATTCTGAGTAAGTCAAATTAGGGTCTTGAGGAGAGGGTGAGATTAGGGGAAGACTTAGGGATTTCCAGATTTGTTTATGTTTGATTAATGTCTTAGATCTCTTTAATTTTAAGTGTCCCTTAATGCTTATTTCTTTCTGATCAATTGAAATCTGATTACTTGGCGAGTCCCCCCAGAGAGGCGTTTGGGGAATCGGTTGAACATGCTTAGGTTAAGATAGCATCGCCTGGCTCAAGAGATTGATTGTTTAGGGTGTTATTAGGCTTTGTAAGGTCCATACTTAATGCCTCTTGAACTTCTAATCGTTGACGAGAGTCAAGTCGCGTTGTTGTTGAGGAGAGGTCCCATTGCATGAGAATGAATGTGATTACTTTGTGATTTCCTGCTTATAGGTCATCTAAATAGGTTGATAAACAAGTCTGGAACCCCTAGGAATACCCTAAATATTGATCCTTAACCTCGAGAACCCCTTTTTCTCCATTGAATTTTCGTGAACTTTAATATTATGTTTTTAGATTAAAACTCTGTTTTACAATTACTTTGTTTTACAAATTTACTTTGTTTCATTACTACTCTGTTCTTGCTCTGTTTTTACGTTCTGTTTTTGCACTTCATTTTAAGTATTTCATTCGCACCTAGACTAGATCACTGCTCACTAAAATCGAATCTGGCTTAGATTAGGATAAGTAGATTGCATTCTGATTGCTAGTTTACTCACCCAGTGGATTGACACCATACTGTATTGCAATTGATTACATAACAGTAGGTTATTTGAGAAACACCGCAAAACCTTGTTATCAAATTGGCGCTGTTGCCAACTGGGGTCATAGTTAGCTACAATTAGGATTTTAACTTTCCTTAGTCCAAGTTTTAAAACTACATTCTAAACATCGTTTTTGTCTGTTTTCAGGAACACTCGATCAACTCACTCGACCACCTACGCTCCAGTCTCTTGATTTCACTCTGTTCCAGAAAACTCGACCACTACACTCGATCACCTTTGGGTCGAGTGTCGTTTCCACTGACAAGAACATACCTGCATGAATACCAGATCCCGTGGTTGTGAAGATCTCATTCCCTACTCTGACAACATAGACTGTTTGACTCGTGAACACTTGCGGGAACAGTGGAATAGACTGAACGAGGAATTTACGGATCCAGTAGACATGGAGGACCACGTGCAAGGTACTGATTTAGGATTTCGACCTAGGCGCATAAGACACATCGAAGCTGGTGATGCTCCCAATATTCACACACAACGCCATGGAATTCTCTCACCAGCTATTGCCAACAATAATTTCGAGATTAAAAGCGGTATGATCTCCATGGTCCAGAATAGCAAGTTTCATGGTTTACCTTCCGAGGATCCTCTGGATCATCTAGACGAGTTCGAGAGACTAACCAGTTTGACAAAGATTAATGGGGTTAGTGAAGATGCTTTAAAACTAAGGTTGTTTCCTTTCTCTCTTAGAGACAAAGCACACTTGTGGGAGAAACACTTGCCCCAAGGATCTATTACATCCTGGGATGCCTGTAAACAAGCATTCTTGGGCAAATTCTTCTCCAACTCCAGAACCGCGAAACTTCGCAATTCCATCTCCGATTTCAAGCAAAACCATTCTGAAACATTCTCTGAGGCATGGGAACGATTCAAGATGTACTAATCCCAATGTCCTCATCATGGGTTTTACTACTGAGTCACTTCTTAGCACTCTCTAAAGAGGGGTTCTCCCCAAAATCCGTATGTTACTCGATACAGCAAGCAACAGAAACTTTCTGAACCAAGGACGTAGATGATGGATGGGAACTGGTCGAAAATTTAGCACAAGCAGATGGCTAATACAGTGAAGACTATGATCAAACTCCTAGAGGTACAGCCAATCCTGACATGGTTAGCAGAAAGGAACTCAAAGCCATACAAGACAAGCTTGATAGGTTACTCTCAGCTCAACAAAAACAGGTGCACCACGTAAGTGAGTCTCAAGAGGTTGGAGAGGACGAAGATCATGAAGATGAGGTCAGTTTTGTGCAGAACCAAAGTAACAACTACAGGCCTTACAATAACTATAAACTGAATCCAAACCTTTCCTATAAAAACACCAACATGGCGAACCCTCAAGATCAAGTATACCCACCCAAACCACAACCCAAACCCTTTATCCCAAAACAACAATACCAGCAGACTCATCACCACCAATAATCTGCACCACCAGGTTACGAATCAAACAACACAACCCAAAACCAAAAAACACCTGAGGTCATGGATATATTACAGCAAATACTGAAAGGACAGACAGCCACTACTTCTGAAATAACAAGTAAATCTGCTGAGGTACATTCCAAGATAGATGCTTCCCATAACGACCTCAACAACAAGTTTGAAACTCTTAATGTCTGCCTCAAGTATGTCGAGAATCAGCAAGGATCCTCATCAGCCGTGAAACAAACGGGACAACTACCTGCAAAAGTCGTACCAGAACGCTAAGGAGTATCACGCCAACACCATTACATTTTGTAGTGGCCGTGAAATACTAATCCGTGCTGAGGACACAGACGCCACTGAGCACAGTGCCATTCAGGAAGGGGAGGATGATCTGGTCGAAAAATAGACAGAAATCAGCAGGAAACCGCCGTAACCTCTGACACTCGACCAAAATCGTTCGCTCCACCACCCTTCAAACCCAGCTTCCTTTCCCACAAAGATTCAAGAGGAAGTTGCAGACAAATACAAGGCTCTCTTTGAAAAACAGACGAAGGACGTTGAAGTGAAGATACCGATTCTGGATTCTTTCATGCTAATGCCTCCTTACCAGAAGTTTTTGAAGGATGCAGTCAAAGACAGAACACAAGAAGTTGAAGGGATGGTTGTGCTAACACACGAGGTCAGTGCCGTTATACAAAGAAAAGTTGTACGCAAGAAGCTCGATGATCCAGAAACATTCACGATTCTATTCTCCTTAGGACCTCTCACATTCAGAAGCTGCTTATGTGATTTAGGAGCATCAATCAGCCTGATGCCACTAACAGTTGCCAACGATTAGGATTTGACAAGTACAAAACCTACAAGATATCCTTGGTATTAGCTGACCGATTGGTTAGAATCCCACATGGTGTTCTAGAAGACCTACCGGTTCAGGTTGGAGGAGTAGAAATCCCAACAGATTTTATAGTTCTTGACATGGGAGAAGAACCTAAAGACCCCCTGTTGTTTGGGAGGCCCTTCTTACCAACTGCTGGAGCTGTTATCAATGTACCCAAAGGAGAAATTAAACTTAATTTGGGGAAGGATTTCAAGATGACCTTCAACATCAGCAATGTAATGAGGAAACCAACTATTGAAGGACAACTGTTTGTAGTTCAAGAGATAAACGATCTTTCAGAGGATCTGTTCGAGGAGTTAATGGAAGAAGATCACCTTAGTAGTGCTTTAACAAAAGATGGTTGTGATGGGTACGTGCACAAAGAGACAGAGATTTACAAGAGAATGTTGGATTCGTGCAAGCCTTTAAAAGAAGAAACGCTCGAAACCCCGACGCTCGAAACCGCACACTCGACCATGACACTCGACAGAGCTGAGCTCGAGTATCCGGAATAAACCTCAAACAACCTACACTCGAGCACTACACTCGACCGAACCAAGGTCGAGTGTCAACCCTCAGTCGATCCAGACGATTGGTCAGAGCTTAATTCGCTCAAAGTGGACCTTAAACCACTCCCCTCCGGGCTCAGGTACGCGTTTCTTGGAATTAACTCAACATATCCTGTGATAGTAAATGATGCATTAACTGATGATGAGTTAGGTATGTTGCTTGCTGAGTTGAAACGGTTTAGGAAAGCTTTATTATATTCATTGTCTTATATTAAAGGAATTTCTCCTGACTTGTGCACCCATAGTATTCACCTCGAAAATGAATCCTACTCTAGCAGGGAACCTCAAAGGAGATTGAATCCGAATTTAAAAGAGGTTGTTAAGAAAGAAATTTTAAAATTGCTAGATGTTGATATCATTTATCCCATTTCAAATAGCAAATGGGTCCCTCCTGTGCACTGTGTGCCCAAAAAGGGGGGAGTCACTGTTGTTAGGAATGAGAATGATGATTTGATCCCAACTAGGACTGTTACAGGATATAGAATGTGCATTTATTTTTTAGAAAATTGAACTTTGCATCTAGAAAGGATCATTACCCCTTACCCTTCATTGATCAAATGTTAGAAAGGTTAGCTAATCATTCATACTATTGTTTCCTTGATGGGTATAGTGGATTTTTCCAGATACCTATACATCCAAATGATCAGGAAAAGACAACCCTTACTTGCCCTTATGGCACATTTGCATATAAGAGAATGCCATTTGGTCTTTGTAATGCACCTGCTACTTTTCAACGTTGCATGACTTCGATATTTTCATATCTGATTGAGGAGATGGTTGAGGTATTTGTGGATGATTTCTCTGTCTATGGCTCCTCCTTCTCCTCCTGTTTGTCGAATTTGTGCAGGGTCATATCTAGGTGCCTGGAGACAGACCTTGTGCTTAACTGGGAAAAATGCCACTTCATGGTAAAGGAAGGCATTGTTATGGCTCATAAGATATCTGAAAAGGGTATTGAGGTTGATAAAGCTAAAATAGAAGTCATGGTGCAACTGCAGCCTCCCAAAACAGTGAAAGACGTTAGGAGTTTCTTGGACCATGCAGGGTTTATAGGCGTTTCATTAAGAATTTTTCTAAGACTGCCAAACCTCTGACTCGTCTCCTCTCCAAAGAGGCGGATTTCATTTTCGATGAAGACTGTCTTAAGGCCTTTCTGGAACTTAAGGAATCCTTAGTCACAGCCCCTATTGTCCAAGCTCCTGATTGGACTATCCCTTTTGAGATAATGTGTGACGCTAGTGATTACGCTGTTGGAGCAGTTCTGGGACAAAAGAAAGATAAGAAGCTCAATGTGATTTACTCTGCCAGCAGAACAGTTGATAAGGTCCAGGTGAAGTATGCCATGACAGAAAAAGAGTTACTTACAGTACTGTTCGCCTTCGAGAAGTTTAGATCCTACTTGGTTGGATCGAAAGTTATTGTGCATACAGATCATGCAGCTCTAAGGTACTTGATGAAAAAGAAGGATGCCAAACCTAGACTACTTAGGTGGATTTTGCTGCTGCAGGAATTTGACATGGAGATAGTTGACAAGCCCGGGATAGAAAACGGTGTCGCAGATCATCTCTCACGAATGCAGGTGAAAGGACCCCTTCCTATAGACGATAACATGCACTATCATACACTCGACCAAGACACTCGACCAACCCTTGGTCGAGTGACAGACACACGATCAAATGAGATGTTTTTCGATTGGTATGAAGCTTGTAGGTACTTATTTGCCATGGTATGCCGATCTGGTTAACTTTTTGGTGACAGGAGAACTGCCTAAAACTTTGAACCATCATCAGAAGAATAAATTCTTTCGGGATGTGAAGCAATACTTCTGGGATGAACCTTTTCTTTACAAGCAAGGGTCTGTTGGACTATTCAGAAGGTGTGTTTCGGAAGAAGAAGTTAAGGGAATATTAGAACACTGCCGTGGATCCACATATGGAGGACACTTTGCTGCATTCAAAACAGCACAAAAGATTCTCCAATCTGGATTTTGGTGGCCATCGATCTTTAAGGACTGTCAAGAGTTCATATCCAGGTGCGATTGTTGTCAAAGAACGGGTGGAATAAGTAGAAGGAATGAACTGCCTCATAATCCTATCTTAGAAATCGAAGTGTTTGACTGCTGGGGAATCGATTTCATGGGTCCTTTTAAACCATTATCTTTAGGAAATAGTTACATTCTGGTTGCTGTGGATTATGTTTCCAAGTGGGTAGAAGCCATTGCATCTCCTACAAACGATGCAAAAGTGGTGCTGAAGCTGTTTAAACACATCATTTTTCCCAGGTTCGGAGTACCAAGAGTCGTGATCAGGGATGGAGGATCTCACTTCGTCAACAAAGTCTTCGAAAACCTTCTTAGAACACATGGGGTTAAACACAAGGTTGCAACTCCTTATCATCCCCAAACCAGTGGGCAAGTTGAGGTGTCTAATCGACAGATCAAGTCTATTTTGATGAAAACAGTTGGGCTATCAAGACGAGATTGGGCCGCCAAACTGGACGATACTCTTTGGGCTTATCGGACTGCCTTCAAGACGCATATTGGAAGAACACCTTTTCAGCTGCTCTATGGAAAATCTTGCCATTTGCTAGTAGAACTAGAGTACAAATCGATTTGGGCAGCCAAGTTTCTTGATTTCGATTTCATAACCGCCCAAGAAAAGAGACAGATGGATCTGCATGAATTGGAAGAAATAAGACTTGAAGCGTATGATAGCTCTAAGGCATACAAGGATCAAACCAAGGCAGCCCACGACAGGAAGATTCGACCAAAAACGATTACAGCCGGTGAGCAAGTGCTACTTTTCAACTCTAGACTCAAGCTGTTTCGCGGAAAACTCCGATCCAAGTGCTTTGGTCCGTTTACAGTACTAAGAGTTTTACCATATGGAGCAGTCACTTTGGCCAACAACAAAGGAGAAGGATTTACAGTGAATGGTCATAGAGTTAAGCCATACTTGGCTGACTACACAATTTCCGAGGGAACTTTGGTTCTTCTCGATGAGCCGCCTCATCTCCAATGAATATGAGGAAGTCAAGCTCAAGACTATAAACGAGCGCAGTTGGGAGGCAATCCCAAAGGTATCCTCTGTAAATACATTTAATTTTTCGAATTTGGATTCATCTAGTTTGATTTTTATAATTTTCATCTTTAAAAATTGCATCTATTTCGTCTTACATGCACTTGGAAGGAATTTTGAGAGTTTTGCAGGAAGTGGGGCCCAAGATAGGGCATGTGGGACCAGAACCGAGAATGAGTCTAAAGAAGAAAGAGAGTACATGGACGAAGACGATCCGGCCATGGGAAACGAAGAGGGTGCAGAGGAGAATCTAGAGGCCGGTCTCGAGATACTCCAGAGATCGGGATATGGCGAGAAAGAAGCCGAGAAAGCAAGGGAGATTATTCGGGCAGGAATAAAAGAGAAGGAGATGAAGGACCAGCACAACGCAGCAAGAGCACTCAACGATCTGCGATGAATGGACTTCATAGGAACCCGCTACCCATGCAAAGAGGCGTTGACCACAATGGGAATAACTAGGGACGTGGATCTAATGTTGCAAAACTGCGGGCTGTCCACATTCGTATCTCATCTAGAACGTGCATATAAGGAAGAGACCATACAGTTTCTCGCCATAGTCCAAATCGTTCTCTATGATGCAGAGAACATGGATCTTCAAGAGACACAAGGTGGCAGATACATCTTCTTCGCAATAAGGGAGCGGGACTATCGCATGACTTTCAGAGCACTCCGGGACCTGTTCCAGTTTCCTAGAGCCGAATCCGAAAACTATGGACCGGACTTTGATAGGGCCGAGATCGATGATCTATGGCGCTCCATAGCCTCAACACGAAGCAGATTCTCGTCTGCTCGATCAAAAGGATCTCTGATCTGAAACCCAGCCTTGAGGTATTTTCGCATGATCCTTGCAAATACTTTCTTCTCACGTTTTCCTACAGGCACTATCAATCTTGGGGAGATGGAGATGCTGGTAACTGCGCTAAAAGACATAGTCGGGACTAAGAGTGACGGATCCCCGATCCTCGGGGATAGGAACGAAGCAGGTCTTACCATCCAATTCGCAAATCAGCTTGTCACTTACCGCGATTGGGCAAGAGACAACAGGACTGGCGGACGTGACGGCAAGATAACTATTGGAAGACTCGTCACTTGCATTCTGGAGAGATGTGGTGTGCTAATCGATGATAGAGAGTGGGCAGATCCTCGATTTATGAACTTGGATCATCTAACGAGGAGTCAATTCTTATCCGCTACAGAGGTGCAAGGTAAGCCTATATACTCTTTCCATCACTTATTAAGGCCAAACGCTTTGCTACTTCTGCCCAACAGGGAATATACGTCGATATGGATGGGGCAGAACACAGATTTTAACCCACCTCTGGAGGTTCTATATGATCCAAACGGTCCACCACCACACTCATCTTCGACGGACAGTGACGAAGTGGATCCTGAGGCGTACTGTTTCGAAGAGTACGCTATGCCACCACGTCAAGTAGCCTCGGTTAGAGAAGCACACAAGCACATTGGCCTACTGCAAAAGATGAACAAGTGGCTCATGAAGAAAGTCAAGAAGCTGACTGCTAATGACGAGGCTAGAAGGCAAGAGAATGAGGAACTGAGCAGAAGGGTAGCTGCTTTGGAAAGGGGCGGAGGTCCGCCATCACAGCCGATTCCCCCAAGAGGCGCTTCTGTATCCATGGATCATGAGAGACAGCAGCAACCAACAACGGCAAGGGACTCCTCAACAAACACCTCAGCGTTCTTATATAGGAGACCATCTGATGCAGCAGGAGGAAGCTCGAACCAGACGCTCGAGCAAGCTGAGGTCGAGCATCAATCACGACACTCGACCGAGACACTCGAGCAAGCTGAGCTAGAGCGTCAGAGGAGTAATGCTTATTACATGGGAATCATGCGGAACGTAGCCACCAACTACTGGAACAACTGAGAGGTACCAAATTCCTTCCCTTCATTGTATATACCATTGCATATTTTCACTTGACTTGCTGGTCTAGGATCCTCTTTCGGACTTTTATACACACAAGGGACTGTGTGATTTAAGTTTGGGGGAGGATTATAGAGGACATTTGACTTTGTTTTCCGTGACTCTTAGTTTTTATTCTTTGCATTTCATCATTCGCATTACATCTAAGGCATAGAAAAAACAAAAATATTTTCAGTTAACATATATTTTTTTTTGGATTACATATCATAAGGTATAGAAAACCCATAAAAATTTGAAAAAAAAATCGAAAAAAGCATCAGTCAAAAACAGAGTGTTCATGTAGCTGCATTGCATTCATATAGGATTGAGTCTAGAGTTTTGGAATCATCTTGCTAATGATAGACAGACTTGCTAGGTTGATTGGCTAGTAACCATAGTGAACTCTTGGACTTGCGTTTTTCCCTCTTGAACACTGATTGGTAGATCATTGACCTTTGAGACCAATACTTAGGTTGTGTCTCAATAATAACCAGATTTGTTGCCTCATAATCGAATTCCATTTTTCCAAATTAGGGGCTTGAGATACATTGCATAAGATCCTCCCTTAGACTCAGCTAGCTAAGTAAAAAGAAAATCATAAGATGAAAATAGAATCATCCTTCTTACAACTCAGCTCAAATAATATGGTCTAAGATGAACGGGGACTGTGCGTAAACCCGTACCTTCTTGTGTTCATTGATGAAACCATTTCGATATTGCCTAAGATGGACCGGGACTGTGCGTAAACCCGTACTTTTTCGCGTCCCATTGATAAAGCTAATACATCAATGCCTAAGGTGAATCGGGACTGTGCGTAAACCCGTACTTTTCGTGTCTCATTAATAAAGCTGAAGCTAATAAGTACGAGTTTGAGCAAAAGTAGGAGTTAAGAAGTGATCGAAAATGCTTAATCCATAGTGTCTAGCTTAATTTAAGGAAGTTGAATCCCAAGATCTTTGATCAATAGCCCCTCTTGCGGACTGCACTTAAAGAAATAGGTTTTGAATCTGAGTTTCTTAAGAGTCCAACTAAGTGTTAGGGAATATTCAGTTTTCATGCTAAGCCTTGATGAAAGTAGAATGTGGTTCTTACAAAGGAATGAGGGTTCACTTGTGGATTACGGTTTTTCAGCTTGATAAGTTGTTTATTTGAAGTAAGATGTTCCCATTGTCAGCAACCTCTCTTCCTTCTTAGCTCTATGCATATTTGCTTGAGGGCAAGCAAAGACTAAGTTTGCAGGAGTTGATATATCTGCATTTTACCACTTTTTAGGGGCATTATTTAGCATATTTTGCATTCATACTTGCATTATTATCATTATTTTAGGTTCTTTTAGGCATAATTTGCATACTCGAGTAGGGCATTGCATACATTGCATAAAAGGTATTTTTAGGCACTTTTTGGAGCTTATCATGGAGTATTTCGGATTACAAGAAGACCAATGAGGAATCGGCTGGCCTAAAGTTGAAGTTCAGGATGTGATCTAGAAGATTTGGCACTCGAGTCTGACACTCAAGCATGACACTCGACCATCACTTGGTCGAGTGGTTCTTCACACCAAAATGTTGACTTTTTCGCCGGAGTTGACTTCTTGGGCCTCTTTGAGAAAAGGGCCTATTAATACCCACTTATGCAAGCCCAATAATGTTTTAGTTTTTTTCCATTTTTTTTCTTCTTTTCAAGGAATTTTCCATTTCTCCTTCTAGGGAATTTTCCTTTCTTCTCTTTAAGCAATTTTCCTTTTTACTTTCTAAGTAATTTTCCTTTTTTTTCTTTAAGAATTAAGATCTTTGTTGATCTATAAATTGTAGTAGAATTTCCACTTTTAATATATCAAATTTTCCAGCAATTTTCGATCCTCAAAAAGCAATATCGAATTTTCTTCTTTAAGTTTATGCAATTGATTTTTGAATCTGATTTTATGCTTTACTTCATGAATTCTGAGTAAGTCAAATTAGGGTTCTTGAGGAGAGGGTGAGATTAGGGGAAAACTTAGGGATTTCCAGATTTGTTTATGTTTGATTAAGGTCTTAGATCTCTTTAATTTTAAGTGTCCTTAATGCTTATTTCTTTTTGATCAATTGAAATCTGATTACTTGGCGAATCCCCCCCGAGAGGCGTTTGGGGAAACGGTTGAACATGCTTAGGTTAAGATAGCATCGCCTGGCTCAAGAGATTGATTGTTTAGGGTGTTATTAGGTTTTGTAAGGTCCATACTTAATGCCTCTTGAACTTCTAATCACTGACGAGAGTCAAGTCGGGTTGTTGTTCAGGAGAGGTCCCATTGCATGAGAATGAATGTGATTACTTTGTGATTCCTTGCTTAGAGTTCATCTAAATAGGTTGATAAACAAGTCTGGAACCCCTAGGAATACCCTAATCATTGATCCTTAACCTCGAGAACCCCTTTTTCTCCATTGAATTTTCGTGAACTTTAATATTCTGTTTTTAGATTAAAACTCTGTTTTACAATTACTTTGTTTTGTAAATTTACTCTGTTTTATTACTGCTCTGTTCTTGCTCTGTTTTTACGTTCTGTTTTTGCACTTCGTTTTAAGTATTTCATTCGCACCTAGACTAGATCAATGCTCACTAAAATCGAATCTGGCTTAGATTAGGATAAGTAGATTGCATCCCGATTGCTAGTTACTCACCCAGTGGATTGACACCATACTATATTGCAATTGATTACATAACAGTAGGTTATTTGAGAAACACCGCAAAACCTTGTTATCAGATTGCTCTCAGAGGAGATGGTTTTCTTCAATCTAGTGGGATTCAAAGACGTCGTAGTCAAGTATGCCATCACAACTGGGTTCAACCTGAAGCAATATAGGTATGATAATATCAAGTGTGCTTACAAGTGTGTAGATGCTAAGGGTTGTAGTTAGCGTATTTACTATTCTAGGACAGGTAGGAAGGATGAGTGGAATATTAGAGTCTTCCACAAAGTTCACTCGTGTTCACTAAATACTCATTGTCATATGATTAAGGTCCCGATGGTTGCTAGGTTATTCTTAGATAAAATTATAGAGGAACTTGATTACTTTCTGCTAATGAAGATGGAGGAATTGATAAAAGCTGAGTGGAAAGTGAGGGTTACGAGACATTAGTGCCAAACTGCAACGAAGAAGGCCCTGAGAGGGATCGATAAAGAGTATGATGCACAATTTGCTCGTCTCCATGACTATGCAGCTGAGATTCTTCACACTAATCCAAACTCAATGGTAGTGATTGAGACTGCGAGAAATACGTAAGGTGTTGATGAGTTTAGCAGATTTTATATATGTTTTAGCAGTTGAAGAGGACTTGGAAAGAGACGTGAAGACGTCTAATATGCTTAGACGCTTGCCGTATAAAAGGCAGAGTGAAAGGTCAATTGCTGTAGTTGTTGGCAGGGATGGGTATAATCAGATCTACTTAATTGCTTGGCCTTGTGTTGAAATAGAAAACACATAGAATTGGAGGTGGTTCATAAGAAAACCGAGGCAAGATTTCGATCTAGGAGATGGAGAGAGCTATAACATGACGTGTGACAGACATAAAGTATATAATTTATCATGTTTTAGTGTTTTTAAAGATAATTTATCATGTTTTAGTGTTTTTAAAGATACTTTCTACCATACTTTGTTGGTAAAGACATAGGATTTATATATGTCATATTTACGGGTAAACTGACACAATGTAAACATTGCTTTTGGTTTTCAATGAAACATTTGTCATTGTTGTCTATTTGATTCCATGGTCAAAACTTATGATAAGCTGTTTTATCCATGCTTACAAAGTATAGTTATCTTCTTGCCTTACCAATAAGTAGGCTAATTACCAAAAGAAGCTTTTATCTCATCTCATTCATTCATTCACAAAAGCTTCTTTCATCTCATTCATTCATCAAAACATATAAAAGCATATAACATTTATTTATCAAAAGAAACTTGTTTCTTTCATTCACCAAAAGCTAATACAACCAAGTTTTTGCATTGACATTGAACAAGGTTTGATATTGAAACAATCTTTCAAACTCAAACATTGAAACAAACTTTTCATGCTAGAAGCTTAAAGCTAATACAAAAAAACTACAAAACATACAATCAAGAACACAACCAACTTTTAACCCAAGTCTTAGCATCCATCAAAACTTTCTCAACACTCTCCATTATGTCACTCTCAAAGTCTCTTTGTATCTTTTCAATTTCCAACCCTGAAATAATGAGCTCTTGATGAAGACTCCATTTTCAAATCAAAAATCTCTAATTCACTATCTATTGCTTCATATATCCACTTGAAAACATGCTTGTCGTCTTCAAGTTAAAGCCAACGCTCAATTAATTCAACAAATATGAACATCTGAAGCATAAAGTTGGTCACGAAAATAACAAATATGAACATCTGAAGACATTCACAAATCAATCTTACTCTCTTAGCCGCTGTATATGAATATCGGAAGAAAATCTGGTTAGGATTTTTTTATGAATTTGAGAGCTCCAGCTCAATTCTTTTTTCACACCAGCAGCGACGAGGAACACCATCTACCCTCCATGTACCATTACCTGAAGACTCACTCGTCGTACCTGAATTCTTGCTCATTTTTGATATAAGAGACAAAAATTCCCCTTTTCGATTCAGGTTTTGAAATTCGATAATTTGCTTTCCTTTGCTTTCTTCAATGGCAAAGCTTTCACCAATCAATCGGGTTCAAAGGCGACAAAAACGGGTCATATGGTTTGGGTTTGAAAACATAAACCGGTTTAGTTTTACAGTTTCACCGATAACCAATACATAAACCACGAAATGAAATATGTGTTTAATTACACTCATATGTCATACTCAGGATGAAATTAAATAGAGCACGTTAATTCGTGTACATATGTGGTTATATGAAACTAGTGAGATGGAATTAGGCCAATAACCCTTATTAATATGAAAAGAGTATAGAGAAAGAAAAAGTCCTCTTTTCTTTCTTGTCATGTGTAAAATATATTAATCGCTTTTGTATCACAAATGAATATCATGTTATATGAATATAACAGTGTTTTGCGATTATTTGATCGAGATATGAATGTCAAGCAATGATAAAAAAAACTAGTCATAGTTATCTCAGAGAAAGATAAACATTGTTATCTAAGAAAATAATCTATAACAAGATTCAGCAGGCACAAAAAAAAATACAAGAACTCATGTGGTAAAATACATAAGTGAAAGCACAAATGTGTTATGTCACATTATGTACTCATGTACCAAGATCATTGGAACATGGTAGCTTAAAGATATTACGTCACATTATTTCAAATGTGTTATCTAATTTTTTAGGCGATGTTAAGAAAATAACATTAGTTATACATGTGCGTCTAGCTTTCTTCTAGTAAAGTGTATACAAAAATTTTGTTTGTAGTCATATTTGCACGACTTCGTTGGTAATATAAAATTGATAGAGTTCAAGAGTTAATAGAATAATAAAATAGATATACTTCAAACTTTCAAGAATTTTCACTACAAAAAAAATGTACATTGCTTGCACAGAAAATATGTTATTCTACATGTTATATAGCGTTTTATCAAATATCGTAGCTATGGTAGGTTTTCCTTATATAATAGCATTATTTGTCTATGCTATGTTAAGTAAGATAGTATAGCAATAAATGAGTGCTTTTATATCTATTGTTCTAGAGTTTCTACTTTTTCAAATTAAAATTATGAATAAGGCAATTTACGTGATATAGTAGTTTTTTCTACAATAACAGTTATGTAAGGCTGTATAATAGTTTGTTACATCATTAACATATGTTGTAGTAAACAATGTGATAGCTAATTATCGTTGTTATGATATCAAATTATAAGATTTTTTTTGCTATTATATATATATATATATATATATATATATATTTCATTAAGCTATATCTTGTTGTTATCTGATTGAATCGGAAGAATTGGCAAAATCAACACAACATAGTTTTGGTTCAAATCCTACATGACAAAAGTATGTAACCCATTCAACCTAGTGATAACACTGTTCTTACTATCAAAT
>JAKUCM010001379.1:0-29430 GCA_023374145.1 Lepidium sativum | reverse complement strand
TTACTCTGAGCTTCAAGGTTGTCCACTTCACTGCTGCTGCTACCCTCAGTTCCCTCAGGCATGATCTTTACACCACATTCAATAATCTTGTCACTATGGGAAGCTGAATTCAAATGTAACCTCGCTCATCGTCTCATGGCTTATGTTTTCATGACTAAACAAGTCACCATGAAGTATAAACAGATGTTCTGATTGTGACAGCTCTGTAAAACATGTACTATTGCAGATGTGAACTGTTCACCTTCTTTGCTTCTTAGACCATCTCCAATGTTAAGAACTCTATTAGATTTTTTAAGTTCCAATGGTGCTCATGTAAGGAGTTCTTAAAAAAATAAAATTCAAAATGTGAAGTGAATGGCTTGGGGTAGTCATACAAGGATTTCTTGGGGTAGATGGCTTCACATCCAACCGAGCACCGCATAATCTTACCTAGTCACTTGCAAGTATTTTTTTCCAATGAAGAATCAGCAAACAAGAAATCCAAAAAGATTGAAGAAGTATATTCTGTTGCAAACAATATAAAAGGGCATACCTTTCTTCAAATCATGATTCGATGGAGTTCCAAATGAACAAGGTAAACGCTTTGGCTCGAACTTAGATAGTGAGGCAGCAGCACAAGGGCTAAATGCATCTCCTTCACCAGCAGCACAAGAGCTTTGCAGTCAGAGTCTGACAGTAATTGCAGGAAAATGTACCAGTTATTACTTTATGTAATCTCATACCCATAATCAGGAAACAGACAAATAAGACTAGATATGAAGCTTTGATTCTTGTAAACTAAGAGGCATATCATCAAACTTTATACTTAACTACCATTACCTCGTCAAAGCATCAACTTACATGTAATAAAACACATACGATATCTTGGTATATTTCAGACCCTAAAAATTTCTAACCAGAAACCAAAAATGATGTTGCCGCCGAAAAGAAGTACAAAAACCACACAAACCTGAAGGACCAGAAAGCAAGATTTTTGGATTCAACGTGGTCAAGTTGAAGGCATACTTAACATACTCTTTCCGCTTCAGATGTAGATATGAAACAGCTATTAAGGCATTTTTTGTATTCTCACTGCAAAAACAAAACAAAAAGACTTTAATCAGCATGATCGAAACAAGGAACAATATCTATGCAAAGCCCAAAATATCAAAGACAAGAATCAAGATAATTCATGTTAAAGACTTCAAAGGGACGCATCGAATCTCATAATTTGCAGCTCAAATACATCAGGAAAGTAATTAACTTATGATGATTCGAAGTTCACAGAGAGCGTCCAAATAAATAAACAGATTCTTGATGGAAGATTCTGATGCAAAAAATACCTACAAATAAAATGATATGACATGATCATGTACCTCAAATAATAAGGAAAATTTTCAAATGAAACATCCAAACTTTTGCCTTCAACAATACAAGCTTCAGTGCGTTCTCTGAGTATTGCAGATTGTAAACTCAGCTACATTAACGTCTTCTAAAACTACCATATGCTCAATCCTTTGCAGAGGACGACTTCGAAGATGACATATAAACCCTGACAGATATTGGATAATCAATGATCTAGCATAATAACAAATGACCATACAAAGTTGCACGTTGTTAGCTACCATACTAACAAATGACCATCATCATAATTCATGAAACACCAAAATGTACATTAGCATACAAAAATTGACTATCATCGTGATTCTAGGTACCTCCTCCTCCTCCTCCCCATAACTATCAAATGATATACCTATGACAAATCCATTACCCTACCAAATGTTGCAAAGTAAGACAAGTGAAATTTTTGTTATAAATTATGCAACATTTGGAAATTATATATGTAAAAACTTATGATTTCATTTGTCAGTACACCATAAACGTCTTCTGCTTCAATTAAAAATTGGCGTTTCCCCGGCTCGTCAGACTGGTCAAAGACTATCTGTCTACCTAATTGTTGGAGGAGATGATGCATTCTTATATGTCCATTGATAGATATATACACAAGAGATTTATTGGCTAGGGTCTTTAACCCATTTCCAACATCCATTTTTTTTCCAGGAAGCATAGATATCACATGACCAACAACTTCATCGTTGAAGAAGCATGCAATGTGAAGATAGAGAGATTGATAATTCTTCGACAATCTGTCATATCCCACTCGTAATATGTTCTCAATTTTTCTATCAAGACTACTTTCAAAGCTAAATAGTTGATTTTTCCACTCGTCCTTGCTCTCCCCACACAAAGATGAACCCACAACAGAAAGGCCTAGTGGAAGATTGCCGCAAAACTTAGCTACTTTATTGGCAACCTCTTCAAAACCATCTTTTACAGAGCGCTGTTTGAAAGCAGATAGACATAAGATCTCAAGAGCTTCTTCTTTGGATGGAAAATTCACATGGTAGATATCCTTAATCCCATGTGCCTTCAAAATCTTTTTATCTTGTGTGGTAACAATGATCCGACTTCCACAACCAAACCAAGAAAGTTCTTTAGCCAAGCCCTCTAATTGCAATAAATCATCTATATCATCAAGAATGATAAGCACTCTTTGATCTTGTAGCCATTCTTTAATTGCACCTAAATGATGTACCTTCATGTCCCTTTGGTTCAAAATCTTGGACAGGAGCTGGCTTTGCAAACACAACTTGGAATCATAATCATCAGAACCCATTGAATTCTTACAACTTTCCTTGAGGTTTCCCATAAAACATTTAAGTTGAAAAGTGGAAGAGAATTGGTTATATAAAGCTCTAGCAATGGTAGTTTTACCATTTCCCGCGGGTCCCCAAATACCAATCATCCTCACATCATCATCGTACCTTAGGCATAACATAGAATCCAGTGTATTCAAGTGAGCTTCAAGTCCCACCATCCCCTCAAAATCCCTTGAAGGTGTAAGATTGAGTTTGTTTGAAACATCTGTAGCAATCTTTTGGATCATCTCTGCTTCATTATCCCTTACAAAACCAAAACAAAAAATGGCATTAGTTGATTCTGTAAGGAATGAATGTTTCTTGTATTCAATAAGATGAGTTATATACATGAGAGGCTTAAGAGAATAGGTTACAGAGGAAAAGGAAGATTCGTAAGATGATACAAATAAGATATATGCAGAAGTAAATGAGATGATTGTTGTATCTCTATAAGATTCTATGTTTTTGGAACTGAAACATTGTCTAAGAAAATTAAAAGAAATCGTATTTTCACTGAACCAAAAGAAACAACAAACCAGTTTAGAGAATGTTCTCCGGCAATGGTAGCTACACGTGCCAAAGCTTGGCTCCATCTCTGCTTCTCTTCCTCTGTTTTCCCTTCACAAGTCTTCTCAAAAGTCTTTCCAAAATCAGCCATCTGTTTCCGAACGTCGGATGGATCAACATCGTAAAAGATGGTCATCACAATCTGCCCAATAGCTTCTTCACAGTTGAAAATTTCAACCAATTCATCTAAACACCAACTTGAAGATGAGTACTTCTTTGAGAGCACCACGATAGAGACTTTGGATTCCCTAATCGCTTGGACAAGCTCAGGTCCGATGGTATGGCCTCTCTCGATCTCCTGATCTTTGAACGTCCTGATTCCTTTACTTGCAAAGTAATTGTGTAAATGACTAAGAAATCCTTTACGGACATCAGGACCATGAAAGCTTGGAAATACATGGTATCTGCTTATGGGAGTCGAAGAAGAAGAGAAGAAAGTCATGAAAAAGTCTTGATTACAATTTCAGTGGTTCTGAAGAAAGTATCCAAAATATTTGTAAACCGAAGAGAACAGAAATTTCGAAGAAATTAGAATGTGACTGTACTGAGAAAAATCCAGAAAAAGAGGACAAAATTTCAAAGAAATTTGTTCGTCTGTAACTTTCACGAAGTAGCCGACGACTTATGAAAGTGGTCATTCTAATAAGAGAGAGTACCCAATAATTCCACGCCTCTTGTCTTAAAGTATTATAAAGTAAATAATACATTTCCTTCTTAAATAATGTGTAAATAGGGCATTACTAAAGAATATTCCAATACTTCCCAGAAACTTGGTATATTTAATTCGGTAGTTTGTTCCATTTCTTTTTTCAAACAATTGGATTGATAAAATTCTATACATAATTTAAATATTTTAATTAAAACTAGATGACCGAGGACAGGTGGCCCAATTGTGTAGTCACTTTACAAATCTTCAAGGCACCTGACAAGTTAAATGTGCCACCTGATATATATTCTTTTATATATGTTGTTTTTGTGTTTTATATCATTGTTGCTAAAGGTCTAGCGAAGTGATACATAGTGGGAAGTGTGTTAATCTCAAGACGAGACCCACAACTAATAATTAATGGAGAGAAGAACATCAAAATACCGACCTGGATTCCTTTAGCCATAAATACTTTAAAGTTCATATAATTAGGGAGAGTCTCATGCTCTGAGTTCAAACAGAGGTTACATGCACAGACATATGTACATATATTTTATTAATTTGGGACATTTCTTAAAAAATTACACAGAACAACTCTATTTCTATACACATTATGAATATGGTATAACCATCCAAAGACTTACTGATACAAGTGATACATATACTGTTTTAAATTTTCCAGTACAATGAAGCTTATCATGTCTAGTTCTTCATCATCTTTCTCAAATTAAGCTTCCTAATCCAAACCAACAATCTCCTTTGCTTGTTGCCCTTTGTTTTGCAGAAGTAGAGCCTCAAATCTTGTTCCACGATGATTATGCTCGGTCTTATTTACTTTTTTCTTCTTCTTCAGACCAAGCTTCCTAAGCCAACTCCAAAAACCTGTACCTATTGTGGTTTTGATGTTTTCAACTTGAGAAAACTTAGAACAATCTGCTTCATAGTCTTCATCTCCATTTGTGTGGTGATTATCGTCCACTTCGCTTTTGTTACTCTGAGCTTCAAGGTTGTCCACTTCACTGCTGCTGCTACCCTCAGTTCCCTCAGGCATGATCTTTACACCACATTCAATAATCTTGTCACTATGGGAAGCTGAATTCAAATGTAACCTCGCTCATCGTCTCATGGCTTATGTTTTCATGACTAAACAAGTCACCATGAAGTATAAACAGATGTTCTGATTGTGACAGCTCTGTAAAACATGTACTATTGCAGATGTGAACTGTTCACCTTCTTTGCTTCTTAGACCATCTCCAATGTTAAGAACTCTATTAGATTTTTTAAGTTCCAATGGTGCTCATGTAAGGAGTTCTTAAAAAAATAAAATTCAAAATGTGAAGTGAATGGCTTGGGGTAGTCATACAAGGATTTCTTGGGGTAGATGGCTTCACATCCAACCGAGCACCGCATAATCTTACCTAGTCACTTGCAAGTATTTTTTTCCAATGAAGAATCAGCAAACAAGAAATCCAAAAAGATTGAAGAAGTATATTCTGTTGCAAACAATATAAAAGGGCATACCTTTCTTCAAATCATGATTCGATGGAGTTCCAAATGAACAAGGTAAACGCTTTGGCTCGAACTTAGATAGTGAGGCAGCAGCACAAGGGCTAAATGCATCTCCTTCACCAGCAGCACAAGAGCTTTGCAGTCAGAGTCTGACAGTAATTGCAGGAAAATGTACCAGTTATTACTTTATGTAATCTCATACCCATAATCAGGAAACAGACAAATAAGACTAGATATGAAGCTTTGATTCTTGTAAACTAAGAGGCATATCATCAAACTTTATACTTAACTACCATTACCTCGTCAAAGCATCAACTTACATGTAATAAAACACATACGATATCTTGGTATATTTCAGACCCTAAAAATTTCTAACCAGAAACCAAAAATGATGTTGCCGCCGAAAAGAAGTACAAAAACCACACAAACCTGAAGGACCAGAAAGCAAGATTTTTGGATTCAACGTGGTCAAGTTGAAGGCATACTTAACATACTCTTTCCGCTTCAGATGTAGATATGAAACAGCTATTAAGGCATTTTTTGTATTCTCACTGCAAAAACAAAACAAAAAGACTTTAATCAGCATGATCGAAACAAGGAACAATATCTATGCAAAGCCCAAAATATCAAAGACAAGAATCAAGATAATTCATGTTAAAGACTTCAAAGGGACGCATCGAATCTCATAATTTGCAGCTCAAATACATCAGGAAAGTAATTAACTTATGATGATTCGAAGTTCACATAGAGCGTCCAAATAAATAAACAGATTCTTGATGGAAGATTCTGATGCAAAAAATACCTACAAATAAAATGATATGACATGATCATGTACCTCAAATAATAAGGAAAATTTTCAAATGAAACATCCAAACTTTTGCCTTCAACAATACAAGCTTCAGTGCGTTCTCTGAGTATTGCAGATTGTAAACTCAGCTACATTAACGTCTTCTAAAACTACCATATGCTCAATCCTTTGCAGAGGACGACTTCGAAGATGACATATAAACCCTGACAGATATTGGATAATCAATGATCTAGCATAATAACAAATGACCATACAAAGTTGCACGTTGTTAGCTACCATACTAACAAATGACCATCATCATAATTCATGAAACACCAAAATGTACATTAGCATACAAAAATTGACTATCATCGTGATTCTAGGTACCTCCTCCTCCTCCTCCCCATAACTATCAAATGATATACCTATGACAAATCCATTACCCTACCAAATGTTGCAAAGTAAGACAAGTGAAATTTTTGTTATAAATTATGCAACATTTGGAAATTATATATGTAAAAACTTACGATTTCATTTGTCAGTACACCATAAACGTCTTCTGCTTCAATTAAAAATTGGCGTTTCCCCGGCTCGTCAGACTGGTCAAAGACTATCTGTCTACCTAATTGTTGGAGGAGATGATGCATTCTTATATGTCCATTGATAGATATATACACAAGAGATTTATTGGCTAGGGTCTTTAACCCATTTCCAACATCCATTTTTTTTCCAGGAAGCATAGATATCACATGACCAACAACTTCATCGTTGAAGAAGCATGCAATGTGAAGATAGAGAGATTGATAATTCTTCGACAATCTGTCATATCCCACTCGTAATATGTTCTCAATTTTTCTATCAAGACTACTTTCAAAGCTAAATAGTTGATTTTTCCACTCGTCCTTGCTCTCCCCACACAAAGATGAACCCACAACAGAAAGGCCTAGTGGAAGATTGCCGCAAAACTTAGCTACTTTATTGGCAACCTCTTCAAAACCATCTTTTACAGAGCGCTGTTTGAAAGCAGATAGACATAAGATCTCAAGAGCTTCTTCTTTGGATGGAAAATTCACATGGTAGATATCCTTAATCCCATGTGCCTTCAAAATCTTTTTATCTTGTGTGGTAACAATGATCCGACTTCCACAACCAAACCAAGAAAGTTCTTTAGCCAAGCCCTCTAATTGCAATAAATCATCTATATCATCAAGAATGATAAGCACTCTTTGATCTTGTAGCCATTCTTTAATTGCACCTAAATGATGTACCTTCATGTCCCTTTGGTTCAAAATCTTGGACAGGAGCTGGCTTTGCAAACACAACTTGGAATCATAATCATCAGAACCCATTGAATTCTTACAACTTTCCTTGAGGTTTCCCATAAAACATTTAAGTTGAAAAGTGGAAGAGAATTGGTTATATAAAGCTCTAGCAATGGTAGTTTTACCATTTCCCGCGGGTCCCCAAATACCAATCATCCTCACATCATCATCGTACCTTAGGCATAACATAGAATCCAGTGTATTCAAGTGAGCTTCAAGTCCCACCATCCCCTCAAAATCCCTTGAAGGTGTAAGATTGAGTTTGTTTGAAACATCTGTAGCAATCTTTTGGATCATCTCTGCTTCATTATCCCTTACAAAACCAAAACAAAAAATGGCATTAGTTGATTCTGTAAGGAATGAATGTTTCTTGTATTCAATAAGATGAGTTATATACATGAGAGGCTTAAGAGAATAGGTTACAGAGGAAAAGGAAGATTCGTAAGATGATACAAATAAGATATATGCAGAGAGAATGTTTCTCCGGCAATGATAGCTACACGTGCCAAAGCTTGGCTCCATCTCTGCTCCACTTCCTCTGTTTTCCCTTCACAAATCTTCTCAAAAGGCATTCCAAAATCAGCCATTTGTTTCCTGACTTCATTGTACATATATTATTAAAATATTTTATTCCATTCTTTGCAAAACAATTCATATGACGTGAATTAAAACATTTAAGAAAACAAAAAATAAAAACAATTAAGAATTTTTACGAATTTTCCAATTAATTTTTTTTCATGAACATATGAATTTAATGTGGAAGTATAAAGAAATATTTGACTATTTGGTATATTTGTTTGAAGAATTCGTTTACATGTATATATATATATATACACGAGAATTTGGGTTTTATAACATGAAAATTTGTTTTTTCATGTAAAATCTTGATATATAATAACAATAAGTAGTATAATACCTAAAAAAATTAACACAAAATGCTATGATAAAAAAAATTGAATGATATGTTTATCATATATTAAAAATGAATTTATGTTTGCGTTATATTAAAAAAGAGAATATAATGTTCAATTAAGAATATGATATATTAAAAATTATGATAATTATGAAAAATTTGTAATTATGTTTATAGATAAAAATTGAAAATTATATTTAATCAATGAAGTATTTTTTAACTAAAGTTTAGATAATTTCAAAATTTATTAGAACATTATATTTCTTTAAATATAAAAAATTAAGCAAAATAATAAAAAAATAAATTAATTGCGAATTTATATAATATAAATATAAAATTCTAATTTATATGTATTTTATGTAATTATGTACCTTATAGAGAATAAAAATTATCAAAAATACAAATAAACTATGTAATTATCTATCTCTAAATTTAGTATCAATTTTTGAAATTTTTGGAAAGTAAAACGTGAATAATCCATTTACATAATAATACAAAAACTTGAATATTTTTTGGTTATGAGGTATTTAAATCTTGATTATCAAATTTAATTTTTAAGTTATTCGTTTCAATCACGTTCAATATTAAATTAAAAAAAACAAATAGCAATTATAACATTTTGTACAATGGTTGCACAAAACTTAATGATAAAAAAAATTGAATGAGATGTTTATAATATATTAAAAATGAATTTATGTTAGCTTTATATTAAAAAGGAGGATATAATGTTCAAATAAGATCAATGATCTATTAAAAATTATGATAAGTATGAAAGATTTGTAATTATTTTTATGTCATAAAAATTGAAATTATATTCAATCAAACAAGTATTTTTTAACTAATGTTTAGATAATTTCAAAACTTAAGAGATCATTATATTTCTTTAAAAATAAAAAATTAAGTCAAAGAAATTAAAAAATAAATTAATTGCAAATTTATATATATAAATATAAAATTCTAATTTTATATGTATTTTATGTAATTATCTACATTATAGAAAATAAAAAATTATCAAAAATACAAATAAACTATGTAATTATCTATCTCTAAATTTAGTATTTATTTTTGAATATTAAAACGTGAATATTAAATTTAAATATGGATTGGCAAATTTATTTTTTAATTTATTTATTTCAATCACGTTCAATATTAAATTAAAAAAAAAACAAATAGCAATTATAACATTTTGTACAATGATCGCACTAGTGGCTCCGATCGTCCCGCACTGTCTCCCGCTCCACCAGCCTCTCCACTTGACTATCCACCCGCCGCTCCACTCGCTGCCATCGACGCCTCAGAAACTAGCGCCACTTCTGTTGTCTCTCTTACATCATTTAAACATATAAATATATTATAAACATCTCATTCAATTTTGTTTATCAATGACTTTTGTGCAATCATTTTACAAAATATTATAATTGCTATTTGCTTCTTCTATTTTTGGTTTGTTTTCAATCTCATAGTTGTCCCCTTCGCAGCTTCTGCAACTATTAGTTTCAAAGTGTCGGGTTTTGTCTATGTTTGGTCGTTGGTCGAATCGCAACAAGCCAACTCAAATGCCCGTTAAGAATGATTGGCCCAGTATCGTTTTAGGCCCATCAAAAGCCATTTCTCTTCTCCTTATTCTTCTTTGTTAAGTGTAAAAGCTTCTTCTCTCTGTAAATCGATCTCAATCTCTTCTTCCTGTAACAAGAAACACAAAACAATAAGAATCTAGTGAATTCCAGAGTCAATTTCAAAGAGATATGTACTCACCAGTTTGGTGAGAAACTCTATAAACTTGCATATCCTCTTCTTATCTATCTCTTCGTTTTACTTGAAGTCAATTTCGATTTCCGCAGAAATTGACCTAATACGAGCTGAAGTTGTAACAAGTGGTATGAGAGCAACATAAGTTTGACGAGGAGGCTATAGGGAAAGGGAATACCTGATACAAGTGATGCAGTTCTTCATCTTCTTATCCAGGAGTTGTTGAGAAGAAAGAAAGATTGAAGACGTCGAACCACTCGCAAGAAAACCAACATAGTTTTGACATTAGCGTACATTTCAAGAAATCAAAGCATCAAAATAGCAAAGTCGTAAAACGTCTCAAATCTCAGATATGGAAGTGATTTCAGGAAAATTCGAGGTGGAAAAGTTTGACGGTAAAGGCGATTTTAGGTTATGGAAATATAGGATGCTAGGGCAGTTCGAGATACATGGACTTCTCACCGTTCTTGAGAAGGATTATGAAGTCAATTGGGCAATGGAAGAAGTGTTGGTAACTGATAAAGAAATGAGTAAGAAAATCAAGATAGATAAACTAGTCACGAAGGACCCACTGTGGGAATTAAAGGATCTAAGAGCAAGGAGTTTGCTCGGAAAATGTCTATCAAACTCAGTTCTTAGGAAGATAATGAACGAACCAACAACATTCAAAAAATGGAAAGCTTTAGAAATAGATTATCAGACTAAGACAAAGGTAAACAGAGTTTACCTAAAGAGGCAGTTTTCTTTATAGCGAATGGATGAAGACAAGTCTATCGAGGATAATCTTGATGTATTCCTAAAATTGATCGTAGACTTGGAAAATTTAAAAGTCACCATTGAAGATGAGGATCAAGCAATAGCCTTGTTAAATAGTTTACCCTCTCAATATGACCCGCTAATCCATACTTTACAGTTTGGAAATGCAAAAGACACGTTAACTATGGATGATGTGATAACAAGAGCCTATGGAATGGAATCAAACCTAAGACAGAAGGGTCTACTATACAAGAGGCATAATCACTCAGAAGGCTTAACTGTTGATGGCAGAGGCATGTCAAAAAAGAGAAATGGTAAAGGGTCAGGAAAGAACAGAGGAAATCTAAGAGTAAAGGACGATCAAAGTCAAGACCAAGACAAAACAATGAAGAGGTTAGAGCATGCTGGATATGTGGAGATGAAAATCATTGGAAACGTGATTGTCCACAGATGAAAAATGGAAAGGGAAAAGAATCAGAAAATGTTGGAATAACAAGTTTTGAAAATTCAGCTTACACTGCAAGTATAATTTCAACTACCGAGGAATGGGTAATGGATTCAGGGTATACGTTTCATATAACTCCTCGTAAAGACCTAATTACAGATTTGGTGGAGTTTGAAGGAAACAAAGTGTACATGGGAAACAACTCTTTCTGTCCAGTCAAAGGTATTGGCAAGATTCTAATAGAAAATGCAGATGGTAATGTAATTACCTTAAAAGATGTAAGATATATACCAAAAATGAGCAAAAACTTAAGCAGAGATGTAGTTTTTAATGAAGATGAGCTCTATAAGGACCTTATCGTTGAAAAACAGAAATCTGAGGGACAACCAATTCCTAAAGAAAAGAAAACTAAGAAAAAGATAACTTTCAGAGTGGACTTGGAAGAGGTACTGGGAAAGGATAAGTCAGATAGAAGGGATTGCAAGATCAAGTGGAGCAAGTCAAGAGTATGTTCCAGAAACTAACAGTGACGATGAGAGTCAATCAAATATCGAAAGTACTTAAAGAAGAGACGGTAAATTTGGGTCGAATGTTTTAGAAAGAGAAACTACTTTGAATGAGTATCTACTGGCTCGAGACAGAAAGAGAATAACTATAAGACTACCCTCTAGGTTTGAGGAAGCAAACCTAGTTGCTTTTGCACTATCAAGTTCAGAAGAAATTGAACTTAAGGAACCAAAAAGCTATTCAGAGGCAATGCAGAGCAAAAACAAAAAGAAATGGATTAAAGCATCTTATGAGGAAATTTATTCCCTTATAAGAAATAACACATAGATACTAGTTGATAAACCTCAGAGGCAAAAGGTAATTGGATGCAGATGGCTATTCAAATTAAAAGTAGACATATCAAAAGTTGAAAAACCAAGATTTAAAAGCAGATTGGTTGATAAGGGTTATGCACAAGTTGAGGGAGTTGATTACAATGAAATATTTGCACTAGTAGTTAAACATGTTTCAATTAGGATTCTATTATCTTCAGTCACTAATTGGAATATAGAACTAGAACATATGGATGTAAAAACAATTTTTTTACATGGAACACTACAGGAAGAAATCTACATGAATCAACAAAAAGGCTACGGGGTAAAAGACAAAGAAGGAAAGTATGTTTACTCAAGAAATCCTTATACGCTCTAAAACAGTCACCAAGAGAATGAAATGTAAAGTTTAATGATTTCATGACTAAACAACAGTTTCCGAAAAGTGAGTATGATCCATGTGTGTACTACAAAGGAAAACGAGTTGATGACATGATCTATCTTCTCCTATACGTAGATGATATGCTCATTGCATCAACACATAAACAACAAACTGTAACTCTAAAGCAATAACTGAGCAAGCAGTTTGAGATGAAAGACCTAGGACCATCAAAAAAGATTCTAGGCATGGACATTTTCAGAGAATTAGTTAAAAAATACTTCCTTGATTGAATACAATTTTCAATTTTTATGACATAAACATAATTACAATATATCCTCCTTTTTAATAGATCGTATTCTTATTTGAACAATATATCCTCCTTTTTAATATAAAGCAAACATAAATTCAGTTTTAATATATTATAAACATCTCATTCAATTTTGTTTATCATTGAGTTTTGTGCGTACAAAATACTAAAATTGCTATTTGTTTTATTTATTTATTTTTAACTTAATATTGAACGTGATTGAAACGAAAAAATTAAAAATTAAACTTGCCAATCCAGATTTAAAGACCTCATAACCAAAAATATTCAAGTTTTAGTATTGTTATATATATTGAGTATTCACGTTTTACTTTCTAAGATTTTCAAAAATAGATACTAAATTTAGAGATAGATAATTACATATTTTATTTGTATTTTTGATAATTTTTTATTTTCTAAAGGTAGATAATTACATAAAACATATAAAATTAGAATGTTATATTTATATTATATAAATTCGCAATTAATTTATTTTATTATTATTTTGACTTAATTTTTTATTTAAAAAAAATATAATGATCTCTTAAATTTTGAAATTATCAAAACATTAGTTAAAAAATACTTGTTTGATTGAATAGAATTTTCAATTTTTATAATATAAACAAATTTACAAATCTTTCATACATATCATAAGTTTTAATAGATCATGTTCCTATTTGAACTATATATCCTACTTTTTAATATAAAACAAACATAAATTCATTTTTAATATATTATAAACATCTCATTCAATTTTTTATCATTGAGTTTGTGCAACCATCGTACAAAATGTTATAATTTCTATTTAGTTTTTTATTTTATTTTAAACTTAATATTGAACGTGATTGAAATGAATAAATTAAAAATTAAACTTGCTAATTCAAATTTAACCAAAAAATATTAAAGTTTTAGTATTATTATTCACGTTTTACTTTCTAAGAATTTCAAAAATAGATACTAAATTTAGAGATAGATAATTACATAATTTATTTATATTTTTGATAATTTTTATTTTCTATAAGGTAGATAATTACATAAAATACATATAAATTAGAATTTTATATTTATATTATATAAATTCGCAATTAATTTATTTTATTATTATTTTGACTTAATTTTTTATTTTTAATGAAATATAATGATCTCTTATATTTTGAAATTATCTAAACATTAGTTAAAAAAATACTTGTTTGATTGAATACAATTTTCAATTTTTATGACATAAACATAATACAAATCTTTCATACTTATCATAATTTTTAATAGATTATGTTCTTATTCAAACAATATATCCTCCTTTTTTATATAGAACAAACATAAATTCATTTTTCATATATTGAAATTTCATTATCAAACAGTAAACACATCAACATAAAAATAAAATAGATGGAGAGCAAACAAAGGAAAAATGAAAATGAAAATGAAAATTGTCTTTGTATCTTGAAGAAAGGATATGTGGGACAAAGTAAGATACGGTTTGGGTTAGAGTAAAAAGGATTTTTGTGTTGACCGACAGTGATTAACAAGATAGCAGCAACACCATAGCTTACGGACTTGGCATCTTCTACGGATTGGTGATTGGGCATATCTTCTATTCTTCATATCTTAATCATTAAAGAGCACAGTTTCCAATAAATGCATTGACCAACCCTTCACACTATCTAATATGTTGGTTCTAATAGACATATGGTAGATATCGTGAATCACATGCGCCTTCAAAATCTTTTTATGTTCGGTGATAACGATGATCCCAGAAAATGGGGTGAGTCTATATTACAGAAACGGAAGCATTGCTTAAGAAAAATAAAAACATTCTTATTTTTGTTGAAGCCATAAGAAACAACAAACCAGTTTTGAAAATGTTCTCCTTCTATGTTTGCGACATCGGACAAAGCTTTGCTCCAACTCTTCTGTTTTCCCTTCACAAGTCTTCTCAAAAGCCTTTTCAAAATCACCCTTCTGTTTTCGAACATCAGAAAGATCAACATCATAATAAATTGCCATCACAGTCTGCCCTGAGTCTTCTTCTCTCTTTAAAATTTCAACCAATTCATCTAAACACCAACTCGACGACTCATAGTTACCCAATCTACTTTGCTACCCCCAGCCCAAGTTTTGAAGATTTTATCTTTTTTATTGTTCTCGCAACTTCTTCAAATTCTTCTCTTCTCTGTTTTCTTTCTCTTTGATTTTAGTTTGAAAAATTTAGTCACAGTTTTCATGTTTGACAGAGACTGCCCGCACATAAGGGTCAGCTCCGAGAAAAATAAAATGTCGCCTTCATCTGTGGTAGAAAGAAGGCATTTTACACAATTACTTTTTCAAACAGGACATTTTACATGATATTCCCTTCAAATAAACTTTGTGCAATTGTGAGTTGGTGAATAATAATTGCGTATCCCAATTTTGTCATTGCAGTGATCTTTTCAAAATTGTCTCTGTTTGATCTTCTCATGTTTTCTAATGTTTCATACGACCATCTCAAAGAAATATGGCAAGCTTTAGAAAATAAACAAAAACTTCATTATATATATGAATAACATACATATCTAGTTAATCCAAATTTTAAAATAATAATTACTTACCTGTATTCTCAACATTGGTTCGAACAGACCAATCCCCTCCATAATCATGGCTTCCGAAATTAACAAAGCAAAATTGAAATCATATATATGTATTTTTTTATGTGTCTCTTTTTCTTAAATATGCGAATTGTCACATGCATAGGAACATATCCGTTTTAGTGATGGTGGTACTTTTTCTTGTTATGGCATATAACTTAACAAACAGTATAACTTTCTTTTCTTTAATTTTTAGCGTCTAGAAAACTTTTTGTTAATCAATAATAGATCTATAGTTACAACTTACAAGCTCTGATAAAAAATTCTGACCACAATGATATACGTTCCAAGGACAGTATTACGTACTTTCTATGTTGGAAGAATGATTATACTAACCAATAATCACCTTCAAAACTAATTTACCAGAATATATTTTAAGTATAACTAGGGGATTAACCGGGCTATGCCCGGTTTTTAGTTTAGAAACATTTATGTGTAGTTTAGAAACATTTATGTGTAGTCTATTTGTTGGGTAACTTGTCAAATTTTGTGATTTGCGTTGTATTTCTGAAATGAAAGTTATGTGCATCAGAAATAGATAATTTTATTATTATTTGGAATAGAAAAATTAAAGATATGTTGCCCTACATATTGAACAATTTTTATTTGCGTTAAGCCAACTTATTATGCAATCATGGTGGTAGATGTGGTTGCAGGCTAGATTATTAATGACATCTCGTCCTTTGAATGTTTGAAGGCAAATAGTGTAATTTATCAGTTATGAGTTATAGTTATGAAGCAAACTTCAATTAGGATTCTGGTCTGGTTTTATTTATTATTTAAAGATCAAAAGTACATGTGTGAAATTATTTGAAGACTATACTTATAATATTATCTGAAGAACAATTTAAGAATATATCTTTTATAAAGTAGTATTTATTTAAGCTGGTTTAGTTGTCTAGACGGGGGCACTTCTCGTTTTTTCACGTCTTCATCGGATAATTTGTTTGGATGTGTGTTCCGAGCCTTGAAAAGAATTGCATAGTCAGCATATATGTGGTTGTTTATTCCGGACGCCTCGTCGTTCAAGCCAACGTCGTTCGAAATAATACGGGAGACAGTGAAAGTTTGACGTGAAGCTAGGAAGTTATACATTGACACTTTGATATGGAATTTGCAAGTTTGGCCAATAATGTGTTTTAAACTTTCAGGAGTTTTAGTTTTTTAGTGCTTCATTGTTATCATCTCCCTGGGTAAAAATGTAACAAAGTTTGGTTATTATTTGTATGGAAGGTGTACGTGTGTTTTTTAGGTGCAAGGGATTGAATATACCTCAATTGAACTATTTATTTCCTGATATGTAGATACATGTCTACACTTATAAATTTTAATCGATGTAGAAAATATTGTATTTTTTTTTCTATTTTATATTTTACATAGTTTATTTTTATTTTTCTAATTTATATTTTTAGTTGAAGTGACTATTTTTTGTTAGTCATTAAACAGATAATTATTACCTAATTAGAAAAAAAAACAGCACTTGAAATTAGTAACCGATACTACGTCTACCAATCCTTAAAAAAACCTATTTTCCTAGAACATCAAACCTAAGTAATATTATATATAAGTTGAGTCATTTATAATAAAATAGTTTCTTTTTCTTGACCACTAAACTGCAGTATTTTGATAAGTTAGTTAGTTTGATTATTCTTAAATAATATGTAAGTTTAGATTTTACTACGTAAAATATTATTTATCAGTTTGGTCATTTTTAATTGGTATTCAGATTATGGATAGTTTATTAAGTAGAAAAATATTTCTCAATATTTTTAAAAAGAATCGTATTCTTTTTTGTTTGGTAATTTAGATAACTCTTCTAATAATTTTGGCCATACGATACGATATATTATATTTCTAATCAATATATTGGTTTAGTATAGATTACAACATAATATAACTTAATTTGATGTGAGACATTTGAATGTCCATATTATAGTAAGTAATGTGATTAAATTAATAATAATTGTCTTTTGATTTTTTTATTAAAAAATAAAAAATTTCTAAAACAAAAGCTAATATGGCAAGAAGATATGAGTGATGTAGTAAGAAGATAAGAGTTTGAGAAAGATGAGTTGGATGACTTAAGAGGTCTCAAAACCTTGTTTTTATTAGTAAAGATAGATTTCATATTATCTCTTTGCAAATTTTTTTCATGACCAAGTTAATTAATATTTACAAAAGTTGACATTAATTAGCCAAAACATATGTTGTATACAACGTAAAATCTAAAAGAAGACGTGTCTTCTATCAAGTGGTTAAACTATTTTCCACTTCTATGATCTTTCCTACTATAATTTAATTTAAAATAGTTGCATAATCCTGTGTGATATGGTTATAAATTCTGACAAAATTTCATATTTTCGAGTATCCGTCAAGAAACCATATACTTTTCCGGTGTAATACTAGTGGTCATGAAATATATATCAGTGGACATCTCCAGTCTTAAAAAGTTTCTAATTTTTCGTGACTCATTTTTGATAAATTTGTAAACGTATTTTCAAATAACTAAAGATGTTTCTTGATTGTTAACTAAAAAGAAAATTATGTTTCTTGATTTCTCAAATTTTTATTAAAATTGTTATGAAATCTCTGTAAGAAATTAACAACATTTTAAATTCAAAGTGTTAAATAGTTGCGGGCCCAATACCTAAATGTCAACTCGATATGTTCAAACCAATTAAAATACACGATTGGAATGTGGTTTGAATCTTCCTTATTCGTCTGTCTTCTTCCCAATACTTAAATCCTTGAAGTTTCTCATAAAAGTTGCATTCCAATTGTTTCAAACTTTATCTTCTATTTACACTCTCTTTTTTTTTTTGATAAAACTTTCAATCCTAGATAGTTGAAGTTCAATCCTAGATATCTTCTCTTTACACGCTTTGCTTTAATATATAATCCTTTTGGATACATTGTAATAACTAAAAGATTGTAAAGATTTTGTTCTTAAGAAATTGCCATTCGTATTGATGCCAAGAAATTATTAGCTCAAAATAGTTCGCCAAGAGAACACTAGTTCGTCA
Organism: Lepidium sativum; assembly: GCA_023374145.1. Lineage (NCBI taxonomy): Eukaryota > Viridiplantae > Streptophyta > Magnoliopsida > Brassicales > Brassicaceae > Lepidium > Lepidium sativum. The sequence goes on along the minus strand of JAKUCM010001379.1, from coordinate 10,910 downwards.
AAAAAAAAATTCATAACATTTTGATAACGTTTTGGTCAAAGAATTTAGTCAGAAAACATGGTGTTTTCTAGTAGTGATTCAACTTTGACTTTTCAAAAAACCGAAATTCATATCTCGGCCCGTTAGAGCACCATTATTGGTGGTATGTAAATTTGAGTTTCTAATAATTAAATAATGATTAAAGTAGAAAAAGTAGAGTTAAGAGATGGTAATTTGTTTTGAGTTTGTATGAGTGATTATTGGTAGTTTCTAGGAAGAGTTTCTTTAATTTTTTTTTTTTTAAAAGGTAATAATTTTTTTTCAACTAGATACATTTGAAGAAAGAAGAATAGCATTAAATCAAGAATCTGAATGGAACATTAAACAAAATCATTGATTAGAGTTCTAGGTTTAGTAGTTGTTGATTGAAGATATGAAAATCATTTGTTTCTTTTTACTTACGGCACCGATGGTGGGTGGTGCGAAGAGTTCCTCGAGAATCTGATGGAGCAAGTCCTTGATATATGCTCCAGTAGACACCTTATCGATGACTTGGATATCAAGGTCTTGGTTTTGGTGCGGCTTGAGTAGAAGAGCGTAGGGATCAGAGTCGATGTCTTTGTTAGGAGACTTGACTAACGCATCAGCTTCAAGAGCTTTGAGCTGTCTAGCAGAGCTTCTTACCAGTTGGTAATTGTACGTCCATATGTAGAAACCATCAAGCTGCACTTGACAAAATTTTATGATGATTAATATTTCAAACAAGTACGTGAGCAGAGAAGATCATATATATAAATATGTTTGGATTGACTTACGGCCATAGAGAAAGATGCGTAGGAGAGTCCAATGGATCTTTTTGGATTGACTTACGGTCATGAATCTTTTTTCATCAAATTTTGGGAGGAGTTGAAATGATATGTTACATGAGGCACATGTAGCAATTATGAGACCATGAAGTTGAGGTTTGGGGTTCAACAACTTGACCACCAACCATCCAAGAATGCCTCCTACTAGAAAGGTGATTCCAACATTTATGGGCATAAACCACCTGAAAAGTTGATTTGTTCAAATCAAAGCCAAACGGAGTGATGAGTGAAGAAGGGTTAAGTTGTGCATGCATACCATGAAACAATGTCCTGAAACAGAATGTGAGCGAGATATACATTTTAGAAACAATAATGTTGTAAACCTGAAACAGAATGTGAGCGAGGAGGAGAGTTTGCTACCGAAGATTGCTGACTTGACGAAGACCACAGACGTATATCATAATGTGAAGATGTCGGAGATGCAGCAGTGGATAAGATCTTTGGTGTTCCGCTCGGAGTAAAACCCGGAGACAACTGCGGAGTTAAAGATCGCCGCTGCTTCAGTTCACTTGTGCTAATGAGCATAAGTTAATGTTAAAGAGCATAAGTTAAAGAGCATAAGTTAATGTTAAAGAGCATAAGTTAAAGTTTTTCAACCCAAAGAACATATGAACTGAGTAATATCACTTGTGTTAAAGAGCATAAGTTAATGTTGGAAAGACTAATCAATGTTAACAGGAGACAGAGAGTGAAGAGGTCATACTATATGTCAGCTCAACAACGAAGTTAGATGTTTCAGGTCCAAAACCCATAAAAGCATTAGAATACTTCTCTTCCGGGATATCTCTTTTCTTCAGCAGCTTCTTTCCAAAGCACTCAGAGTAAAACCTGATGAAAAAGCAAAGAATATCTTACAAAAGTAAATAACTCATGTTACAGAAAAGTGAAGATTAACTTAATACTGGATCAGAAAAGGAAAGACATACGTGATAGTCAACCATTCTTTGGCCAATCCAACATGTCGTTCGTCATTCCTAGACACTTGCTCTCACTGGAAGTTTACTGAACACCGTAAACTCTAAATGTACCAACAATATCTCAACTCCATATTTATTCTCAACCCAAAGGTTTCAATCATAATCCGTAATCAGAGTCTCGTTCAAATATTCGAAAACAAATCGCAAAACGATCAACAGGAACAAACGTATTTTTAATTTCTCAATCAGCTTCGTGAACACCAAAATCAATCAAAAGAAGACTTAAATTCGATGAATCCCAGACAATTAACGAATGATGATCAAGTAATCATTGGTATGAATCAACACTCAAAAGTTCAGACAAAAAGAAATCAAATCGAGAAACACAGGATTGCTAGAGCGAAATTCCAAAGTCAAATCGAAGAAACAGATTACAAAAATCAGAATAACTAGAACACGAAATGGAAAAAACTAAAAATAGAAATCGAAAGAGAGAACAACACAAACCTTTTCTTCTTCGTTTCCTCTGGTTCTCCATTTTCTTCGCCAGAGAGAATGAGAGCGATGAGTCGAGAAAAAAAAAAGAGAAAGAGAGAGATGAGCGTTAACCAATTACAATGCGCCACGTCAGGGTTTCTTAAAACCAAAATCGTTTCTTAATTAAGAAACGTTTCTTCTCGTTTACTTAATTTTTCATTTATTTTTAATTACATTTAATACTAAGAAACCCATAAGAATCCACCTATAATCCTGCTCTTATAACGCTACGAGCCCAATACGTAAACGTCAATTCGAGATTTTCACTTGTCTCTCTCACTCAAATCTTATAGCATCTCCAACGCTAAATTAAAATATTATTATTTTATATTTTAATTTATTTTTATTTAAATTTTAAATTAAAAAAATGTAGTGTTTAATAGAAAGTTGACACGTGGCAAGAACCCATCTCTTAGAGCATTCACAATGAGGGTTCTTAGAGGGAGGGGTTCTTAACAGAAAAAAAAAAAAAAAATTAATTGAAAAACACGGAACCAATCAGGGTCCGCCACGTGGCAGACCCGGCTCTTGCAGAGCCGCCTGCAAGAGACGGGTCTGCCACGTGGCGGACCCTAATTGGTTCCGTGGTTTTTTAATTTTTCTTTTCTTGTATTTTTTTGTATTTTTTTTTTTTTGGTGAACCTCCAATAGGGTTCACTGATGTGGATGGTCTTAAATTTTTTAAAAATAATATTATTTTAATTATTTTATAATATTTTTAATTTAAGAACCCTCTAAAAACCTTCTTTGAGTCTCTTATTAATAAAAAATTAATAGTTTAATATAATTTAATTTTTTAATTAAATTTTAATTATTAAAAGAGAAATGAACCAATAAAAACTATCCACTTGTTTAAGAGACTCATCTTAGAGTCTTTTAAATAAGAGATTTAAAAGACTCTTAATCCTTCTCTCTCTTTTCTTCTCATTATTTTTTATTTTTTTATTTGTAAGAAACTAGTGTAAGTACCTTCAATGGAGATGGTTAGATCATTCACATCAAAAAACCTCCTAGGGGATTCTTAGAAAAAAAAAATAAAAAAAAAAAAACACGGAGCCAATCAGAGTTCGGGACACCAAATTAAGACATTGTGGTCCTTGGTTGTTTTAGGGAACATTCTTTTTACTTCTGCTACAATGACATACAAAAGCGTTTGAATCTTCCTGATTGGTCGTATTCTTCGTCGCAGTCTTTACATTTGAATCGTTTGAAAATTCTCTCTATGCGCGTTTTGCTTCCTCTATATAAGGAAATACCATAGTAATACTAAAAGTCACTTTTGTAATACGTTCTTTAAGCACTGTGATCTATCATGGCTTTTTCTTCCTTTTCTTCTCCCTTAACAATATACCATGCTTTTCTGAGCTTCAATGGTGAAGATGTCCGGAAAAAATTTCTCAGTCATTTACATCAAAACTTTAAAAGCAGTGGACTCACGGCGTTCAATGATCAGGAGATCGAGAGAGGCCACACCATTGGACCTGTGCTCATTAAAGCTATTAGAAAATCCAGATTCTCTATGGCTGTGCTCTCCAAGAACTATGCGTCGTCGACTTTGTGTTTAAATGAATTAGTTGAAATCTTAAAGTATAAAAAAGAGTCTGGGCAGATTGTGATGACTATCTTTTACGATGTTGATCCTTCTGATGTTCGAAATCAGAAGGGTGATTTCGGAGAGGCTTTTAAGAAGACTTGTGAAGGGGAAACAGAGGAGGTGAAGCAGAGATGGACGGAAGCTTTGAATACTGCCGCAAACATAGAAGGAGTACACTCTCTAAACTGGTTAGTTGTTTCTTTTGGTTCAACAAAGATAAGAATATCTTCATTCTTCTGTAATTTATAAGCACCAACCCATGTTCTGTTTTTGCTTTTGCAAGCCCTAATGAAGCAGAGATGATCCAAACCATTACTAAGGATATTTCAGACAAACTCAATGTCACTCGTCCAAGCGATTATAAGTTGTGACATATCTTTCTGTTAAGGAAATTGCACTCTTTGTTATGCCTAGACGAGTGTGCTAAGGATGTGAAGATGATTGGAATTCAGGGCTCTGCCGGAATTGGTAAGACTAGCCTTGCTTTAGATCTATATGAGCAACTATCTCCCAGGTTTGAACTCAAATGTTATATGGGGAACCTCAAGGGAACTTGTAAGCGCGAAAGGGGTTCTGATGATTCCAAGTTGAGTATGCAAACCCAACTCCTTTCCGAGATTTTAAACCATAAGGATATGAAGATACATAGCTTACGTACAATTGAAGAACGGTTACATGTGTTTAAGAGTGCTTATCATTCTTGATCATGTAGATCATATAAACCAATTAAAGACTTTGGCTAAGGAACTTTCTTGGTTTGGTCCTGGAAGTCGGATCATAGTTGTCACAGAGAATAAAAAGATTTTGAAGACACATAAGATTAGCGATATCTATCATATGTCTATTGGAACCCACATAGCATCATGTGTGAAGGGTTTGTCAACGAAATTAATTGACGAAATTAGAGAAAAATGGGAAGGTATTATATCTGTTTCTATTGATTAAGGGCTTAACTGGTACAGTGGTACCAATGGAATTCAGCTGAATCTTTGTATTCAGAATTTTTTATACAACTTTTACATGTATAAATATTTGTGAGGAATTGGGAGGAATTTTGAATTCATATTTCTCATTTCGTGTGTACTATATAAATATATATATTTATGTCATTGTGTAAGTTAACTTTTTATATAACTAATACATTAATATGTATTAGCCAACAATTACAATCAGTTCTAGACGTAAAATTCAAAATCCAAATTAAGAAGAAATAAATCAAACCAAATTCGATGAAACACGCAAATGGATTATAAATATATTTACTCAAAAAAAACTGAACAAAAAATCTTTATTAATAATACTTTTTTATATAAAATTTGGATAGATATAGATCAAACCAGACACTTCTCGAAAAATAAAAATACATGAATGTATCTTAAATCATTTGAACCAAAATCTTGAAACCCAAAAAATCCTACCCTAACCTGAAGAGAACCCAAATACCCCAACCCAATTTTTTTTCCTATAAATCTTATATATTAAAGTGTAAGACATTTTTATTTTGACTGTGTTATAAACTTTATGATAAAATTAATATATGATTTGCAACAACCCATAAAAATAGGTGTAAAGGAGATTTCATTATAAACTGTATCTAAAAATTTAAAATTTATAATAATTTAATTTTTTAAGAACTCTATAAAAGAAACTTAGTATTACGTGAATATAACTATATTGCATTAATATATAGTCTTAAGGTGAGTTTGATTATAAAATTTTGTATAAAATTCAAAATTAATAAAAAAATTTAATAGAAAAACTAAAAGCTAAAAATTATATCGGGTAAAAATCTCGTTATTGTTTCGAGTTTGGATTCGGTTTCTGCATATATAGATTTAGGACCATTATAATATATTGTCGAGTTTGGTTTTTCTAATTTGATATTTTTTTATTGACTTGTTCGATTTTTATTTTTTGGATAGAGTTCAGTTCGGTATATATTGAGTTCGAGATCTAGTTCGGTTGTGGTTCAAAATTTTAAAATTTAATAGGAAATTTGGAAATTCTAAAATTTGGTGATTAATTTGGCTCCAGCTCGACTTTGGTTTGGTTTTTCAAATACATTAGGATCCATTGGAATATTTTGTCGGGGTTCGCTTCCTCTAATTCTAGTTGATTTCGATTTGGATTTTGGGCCTCTAAAACAATATCTCATAAATGATTTTCAAATTATCAACACGGGTTTAAGAATCTAAATGAATACGGTTGAAAAAGATAATCAAATTCCACGCTATAGCATGAGTATAATCCTAATATTATAATGAAGTAAAATACAAGACCTTGGGAACCTTCTAACTTAAACCGAGGCACTCACAGTGCACATAGCCAAAAAGTTAATAAATAAGGAGCTTCGACATTTAACCAGCTCATCTACCAACCTGCAACATAATTAAAGACAGAGGCAGCAAAACAAAAAACCAAAGCTCTGTAGGCACAACAAAGAAGCGATATCAAGGAAAGGGAAAGGTTCTCTCAGCGTGAAAGAGAGTCCGCAGCCAAGACGGCGACGACACGGCCGCATACAACTGCTTCCGATCTTGACTAGCTACCAATTGAACAATGAGAAAAGTGATACGCCCTAACCCACGGCCTTGCGACCCGAGAAGGTTTGTACTGAGCCAAATTTGATTTTTAATGATCAGATAGGGTTCCCTAAGGTGTTTAACCATATTTTTAGCGCAAGATTCATATTAGATGGGTCCAGAATATGCATAATCTTTTATCAACGTTTACAACCGGATTATAGTACAATGAAAATAGGTTACACAAACACTATTACATTGAAAACACTAGACACTACCTAATCTAGCCATTCCTTTCCCGCATCGTCTTGGTTCTGCTTCACGTTTACCTACCTTGATTAGATTTTAGAACTATCTTATCACCTGCATTCACAAGGAATTTTGGGTCAGATCGGGTTGGAAGCATGGATCATAGGCTCTGATACTATATTAGATTATGAGTTTCCAATTCAAAATCAATTGACAATGAGTGAAAATGTCCATATCTTATATATACTAGTTAAGATCCCTTCTAACGATTTTGATGTGATATAATATTCCCTAATAAGATCAACATACCTTCAAGTCATCTACAATTGCTTGCATATAACTCGAGTGAAGGGGAAAACTTAACTTGACATGAGTTTTGGACAATATGACCAATAGATGTTTAACATGCTTGAGACTTACGAAGAAATCTGGAATCCTCTTTAATATCGTTGTTGTTAAGATAAAGCGAAGTGATACTTAGTGGGACTTGTGTTAATCTCTTGAGCCGTCTGCTGCTAATGTCAAGGAGCTCAAGACGATACCAACACCTAACAATTGATGGAGAGAAGAACATCAAAATACCAACCTGGATTCCTTTCCAGAGCATGGTTACAGGCTACTTATATTATATTTAGCCATAAATTAAATATGATATTAATGCTTTAAAGTTCAAATATCATAATATTAAATTGAAACACAACGCGGTCATATAATTAGGCAGAGTGCTCTGAGTTCAAACAGAGGTTACAGGCTATATATATACACAGACATATGTACATATACATATTTGGGACATTTTTAAAATTTATACAAAACAAATGTATTTCTATAGACATTATGAATATGGTATAACCATCCAAAGACTTATTGATACAAGTGATACATATAGTGGTTTACAATTTCCAATATAATGAAGGTCTTCATGACTACTTCATCTTTCTCATATTAAGCTTCCCAAGCCAAACCCAACAGTCTCCTTTGCTTGTTATACGGCGAGTGAGAGCAGAAAATGTACGCCTTTGTTTTGAAGAAGCAAAGCCTCAGATCTTGAATATGCACCAAGTAGAGGGGATTATTATGGAGTTTCCTGAACTCGTTAGGGACACAAGCGGTAAGAAAGTACCTTGTGAAATACATGGATACATAAGTTCATAATTTCCATTTCCATCTGTTATTATGAGATGGTACTTTACCGACATGAGGAAGGAGCTCAGAAAGTAGTAAATTCATGATATCCCACGAAGATTGCGGTCTGACTTATTTCTAAGCCTTCGTCCAAAAAAAAATAAAAAATAAAGAAAGAAAAAATAAATAAAATCTTCCTAAGCCAACTCCGATTTTTTTTATCTTCACTACTTTTGTTGTTGTCCAGTTCACTGCTGCTGCTACCCTCAGTTCCCACAGGCATGATCCGTACACCACACTCAGTTATCTTGTCGTCGTGACCAGGGAAGCTAAACTCAAATGTAATCTCGCTCAAAAACTCACGGCAGCTGATTTCATGACTAGACAAGTCACAGTGAAATATAAACAGATGTTCTAACTCCAACGGTTCAATATGCCATGTACACGTGCAGATGTCAACTGTTCCACCTCCTTTGCTTCTTAGGCGAGAACTTATAGTATATTGTCTATAACCACTACCTGGCAACATATGAATACAAGCCTTGAGACTTGAGGTAACAGAGAAAGTACCCAGAGCCAGAGGGATGGTCACTGATTTTCCTCTAGCTTTGTGAATGAACTCTGCCTGGATTTGTGTACCTGGTAAGCATATACACCCATCAACTAATTGTTGTATGATTTTTCTTCTTGATTCTTCATCCAGATAATAACATCCGCCTAATAAGAGTGTCATGGATGTGTTTTGGAAAGAGCAACATACGCTCTCGAGTGATACACAATGGTCTGCATGTACGGATTTGAGCAAAGGAGAATGAAGAGCTGGAATTGACTTGAGCGTTTTGCAGCTGCTCAAATACAGCTTTTTCAGTTTGCGTAGATTCGAAATAGAGGAGGGAAGCTCCACCAAAGATATGCACTTAGTAAGATTTAATTTCTCGAGATTAGTAGCTTTTGAAAGATTTGGGATTTCTTTCAGGTAGTAGGAACTGCTCAGATCTATGATCTTGAGATTAGGAAGGGGCTGCATGTTAAACATTCACAACAAAATGAGGAATATTTTTGGCAGATGAAGTTCATGTCAATAAAAACATATAAGGAATATCATAATACTAACCTTGATTTCGTCCCAGAGCTTCTCGAGATCGCTATCTGGCAAATGGAGTTCAATGAGACGTTCTGTCTGAAATCTTGGAGGAAGGCTTTTTCGCGGGTAAAGATCCCAATATAGTGACCTAAGAGGAGGTAAATATGTCATAGTGCTTGGTATATGCAGCTTACCTTTTGGCCATAGTAACAAGTTTGTTTCTTCTTTGCAGTAGATTCTTAGGAATTGGAGATTAGGCATTCCTTCAAAAGCTCTCTTACTTAGGATGGGATCCTTGTCCGAATAAAATGATATACCCATCACAGATAAAGATTTGGACCCCTGCCAAACAAGACTAACGAAGTTGTAATTATATATCAATATGCAAATTTTGGAATATAATATGGGAAAAACTTACTTTTTTATTTGTCAGCATATGACGAATCTCTTTTGTTTCAACTAAGAATTGGCGTTCATCTGGCCTTTCAGACTGTCCAAGAACTATTTGTCTACCCAATTGTTGTAGTAGATGGTGCATCGTTATCTTCCCGTTCATAGATATATATAGCAGAGATTTATTGGCTAAGGTCTTTAACCCATTTTCAACGTCCAAGTTACTGTCAGCAAGCACAGATATCACATTACCAACAACTTCATTGTTGAAGAAGCATGCAATGTGAAGAAAAAGAGATTGATATTTCTTCGACAATCCGTCATATCCCACTCGTAAGACGTTCTCAATATCTCTATAAAAACTTATTTCTATCTTAGAAGAAAGAAGTTCCCACTCGTCCTTGGTCTCCGCACGCAAAGATGATCCCACAACACAAAGGCCTAATGGAAGTTTGCCGCAAAATTTAGCTATTTCTTTGGCAAACTCTTCAAAACCATCTGGTACGGAGCTTTGATTGAAAGCAGATAGACATAAGATCTCCAGAGCTTCTTTCTTGGATGGAAGACCCACATTGTAGATATCCTTAATCCCATGTGCCTTCAAAATATTCATATCTTCCGAGGTAACGATGATCCGACTTCCAGAACCAAACCAAGATATTTCTTTAGCCAAGGCCTCTAATTGCTCCACATCGTCAAGAATGATAAGAACATTTTGATCTTGTAATAGTTCTTTAATATTATCTAAATCATCACCTTTTCATAAAAGAGTTTTGTTTCCAAAGACAACTTGGAATCATAAGAACAGATTGAGCTCTTACTATTTCCCTTGAGGTTCCCCAAAAAAAATTTACGTGAAAAGCTAGAGGAAAGTTGGTTATATAAAGCTTCAGCAATAGTAGTCTTACCAATTCCCGCTGGACCCGAAAGTCCAATTATATTCACATGATTATCGCGCTCGAGGCATAACAAAGATTCTAGTTCATTCAAGTGAGCTTCCAGTCCCACCATCCCCTCAAAATCTATTGAAGGTGTAACTTTGAGTATGTCTCAAACATCCGTAGTAATCTTTTGGATCATTTCTGCTTCATCCAACCTTTAATAAAAATGAAAAAATTGCGTTGGTGGGTCTAAATCACAGAATATTTGAAGCATTCTTATTTTATCAAAAGAAAGAAGCAATAAACCAGATTTTAGAGTGTTCTCCGGCAATGGTAGCTACATATGCCAAAGCTTCGGTCCATTCCTGCTTCACATCCTGTGTTCCCTTCACAACTCTTCTTAAAAGCTCTTCCGAAATCACCCATCTGTTTCCGAACATCAGATGGATCAACATCGTAGAAGGTGGGAAACACAACCTGCCCAAAATCTTTTCTACAGTTGAAAATTTCAACCAATTCATCTAAACACCAGCTTGAAGACGCGTAGTTCTTCGAAAACAGAACGATACAGACTATGGATTCTCTAATCGCCTGGAGGAGCTCACGTCCGATGCTATGGCCTCTCTCTATCTTCTGATCATTAAACGTCTTGAATTTGTTGGTTATAAAGTGATTCCGTAAATGACTGAGAAACCCTTTACGGACGTCTGGGCCGTGGAAGCTTGTAAATACATGGAATCTCCTTATGGGAGTCGAAGAAGAA